>CM076584.1:1688709523-1688788313 GCA_034641835.2 Pinus albicaulis
TTTATAATGACGGATTGTGACCGTCACCATTTCATATGAGCAATGGTGACGGACAATAGCCTTCGTCACGAAAAAACTGAACGTCACCAAAGGTGGCGTCGCCGAAAGTATGTGTTATGGTGACATTCAATGTCCGTCATGAATATTGATTATAATGACGGATGATGACCGTCACCATTTCATATGAACATCAACGATTTTTTGTGATGGACCCTTCATGACCGTCACTATTGGTGCATATATATGGCGACGTTCATTGACCGTCACCATTTCATATTTGGTGAGGGTCAAAAAATGTCATGATAAGCTCATTGGTGACATCAAAGTTCGTCACAAATAATGACTATAATGACAAACATTGACCCTCACCATTTCATATCTACAACAACGATTTATGGTGATGGACCTTTCATGGTCATCACTATTAATGTGTATATATGGTGGTGTTCATTAACCGTCACCATTTCATATTTTGGTGAGGGTTGAAAAATGTCACCATAAGCTCATTGGTGATGGTCAAAAGAGAATTCGTCACCAAAAACTGATCGTTGTCATTCCCTATTAATATCAGGGCACGATGGAATCGAACCACCAACCTCCTGCTTGTGAAGCAGGTGCTCTTCCATTGAGCTAGCACCCTTTAAAGAATTAAACTTTAAACTAGCAATTGTTGGTTGCCTAGTAAGACTCAATTTTAGCATCTAGAGCAGAACATGCAATCATACCTGTGGTCAAAGTATGGTGGAAAGTACACTATTCCAAAAGGATGGGGGGGGCTCATCCCTCGCCCAACATGTTGAAAAATAACATTGCGACATGGAGGCTATTTTGCAGGGATGCTTTGGTCAGTAGTTACAGTAGCGTCAACCACAAAGGCTTTAACCTTTGTTGCTTTAGAAGAATCTATTAACTCCAACTCTCAATGCAAGATGGGGTGTCGGTTGATCTAGAAGACAAGTGAGCACACAAATTACACCATTTCTAATCTATTTGGAAAGATAATCAGGACCACTATTTAGTTCTCCTTCAATGCCGGGCTCACTAGTGTGCAACCTTGTTTGGAAATTGTAGCTATCTGGTCAACTCTTCCTTCATTGGGATTTGGTAGTGATTGAGCGTCTCTGCTATGCTTTCCCTAGGAAGATTAACTGTAAGTTTGTTTTTAAGGAAAAAATTAGTAATTTGTCTACTTTTTGTTCCGTGTCGTGTAATGAGGTACACGACTAGCTATTAACTGAGGGTGAATTATTGATAAGAGATGCTCAATATTTATATTTGGTAACCTATGCAGACTTTATTTCTGCTTTGCTAGTCTTATAGAAGGGGATACTAATATAAGATCCATTGTATATACACTTCCACCTTTTGATTTACTGTTTGTAAATAATTTTTCGTAAATATAAGAGATTTTTCGACAACAAAAATAATGGATGACCTACACTAAAAGCTGCTAATTTTCTTGCATTCTTCAACTGTGTTGGAGAAAAAAATAATGACATCCACTCGATAAATATGCATGCCATCAAGAATAGAGAATTATATAACTACGCTGAGAATTGACCTAACCATGCTGAGATGTCATACAGTCCAAAACTGAAGCAATTGATGTCCTGCGAACATGAGCCACAGTTGAGGCATACAAAACAATGAACTAATTATGGGACATGTTGGCATTTTCAATATATTGCATTAGAGACAAGTGTCTTCAAAAGTATTGGGGATTGATTAACAAAGTGACAAAACCTGTCAGATACTCCAGAAAGAAGGGTAACTTCATCAGGTTAACCAATTCTGGGACATGTTGGCATATTCAATATATTGCATTAGAGAAGAGTGCCTTCAAAAGGCTTGGGGATTGGTTCATGGAATGAGAAAACCTGTCAGATACTCCATAAATATGGAGAACTTGGTCAGGGTCACTAATTTCACCTACTTTAAACCAACAATGCATAAATGAATTCCAGTAAAAAACGCTAGTGGACTTTGGACCCAAGTGACCACTCCAGCCTAAGAAAACTAAGGAGCTATATTAAGGTTAATAAAATATTTTTTTTGGTAAAATACATGCATTTTGGAGTTCTGGGATTTTGTAACTACTACTTCACTTTAGTATCGTAACAAATCACATAATCATGTTGTGAATTTTTGTGTCTAACGCAGATGACGCAGAATACCAAAATGCATGAAGTAAAGGCTCATAATACTTCGTTTCCCTTCTTAAAATATCTTTGTTCGTTGTTTTTTAATATCACCCTCATGATGGTTGGAAACTTTGCACCACCGTTGTTGATTCTTGTCCATTTCTTGTGTCTTAATAGAATCTGGTAGAAATAGGTGGTCTATTCCATTACTATGGCAACCACTAGAAGTTCGTAGCTTTGAGGTATCTTGTGCTACATTCCTAGTTTTGAGTACTGCAGCAAACTGTGGAAGATGTTTGATTTGCTGGGTTGATGTATTGAAGGAAACTTTTGTGAAACTTAAATTGTTGTTGCCAAAATAGGCACCACAGCTAAAGGCATACAAAGTAATTAACTGCTAGCACAAGTTGGGCATTTTCATTATATTGCAATAGATAATAATACCTTCTAAAGGCTTTGTAGAAATGATTGGCATGGTTACACACCTATCTAGATAATATATCAGGTGATTAGGCTCAATAATTCAATGGCTTGCAGAAACAACGCATGTAGTTATGAAAATGAATTATCAAAAACTAGGGATTATGGATCTCAAGTACGCATTAGCTGTAGTAGCTTACACTAGGAACTAAAAATCCAGCCAAATGAGACCACTATTCAAGGAAATAACAACAAAATGTTATAGCATTAATGCATTTTGCTAAATCACCAAAATGATAGTAATAAATAATTGAAATTTGGGAGTTCTAGGATTCTGGAGTCTATGGTTACTACAGCTTCTTGGCTACTATGGTAGATGGAAAAGAAACCAAATATTCATGTGTTCATTAAGGCTCATATGAGCTGGTAAGTGGGCCTTTGTTTATGTGAATTCAAGTATCATTATTGTGAAGGTCTGCAAATTTTCCAAAAAATTGAACTGGTGCTACTTATTGCCTATTTCCAGTGCAGCTTAGATAAAAAAACTGATGTTAAGAGGTGGTTCACTCCATTAGTATGCTGACTAATAGTTGGCAGTTTTAAATATTGTAGAATATTTTGGACAATGTACGATCTACTAAATTAATATGTTTTTTGAAATTTTTTCTTAATCACAAATTGTTGTACATCCAAGATAGTTGCCACCTGACCAGGATGACTAAGACCATTGTAATTCTTACTCACTGAGCTAGTAGTCGCAACTTGTCTCCTTACCTTAGTAGAGCTGTGAAAATTGGTGGTTGTACTTCAATTACTAGGGTGACTGCAAGACTATGCACCTAAGTCTTAATTGATTGTTGACATCAAGATGATTGAGCTCATGTTCTCTTGATCCATCCACACATACTGATTAGTTTATTTGAGACATACTGATAAGTTTCTTTGAGCCATGGTGTGGGTTTTGTTGTATTCATTTTACTTGACTCTAGGATCTCATATGTCATACATACCCCTTGTGGGCTGTAATTGTAATTATCTCCAGAAAACTACAGTCCATGATCAAGTATCTTACCCGCTATCAGATTAACGAAGGACTCCTCATTGGTTTCAATTTATGGAAACTAGACAGTTTGACAGAACCTTTTAAAGGAATTATTGGTTTCCACATTAACATTTCACTTTTACACTACTGACAAACCAAGTTTGGGACATAGATTTAGAAAATTAAAACCAGCTACCTCAATTTAAAGGAATTCAGAATGTATGGTGTGTGTTCTCTGGTGCATAGTTCTATAGAAGTAGTCATCTAGGAATTTTAGTGTTCAAAATATTTCACTTAAATTCCCAGCATAGATTTATAATCAACCATAGCCCTTTGAAAACATCCTAAAAACTAAAAGTTGATAATGTAATCCTTGATAAATTTAGGTTCTTTGAGAAATCAAGAAGCCAAAATATTGAAAGGTTTTTCATAGTTGCATCAGTTAATGGCTCTTCGAAGTGGGTTGTATAATAATATTTCTGTGTATGCCAATGCACAGGAAAGGGAAAATCTCTCTTATATGCGAGATTAATAGCAAAACATGTGAGTATTCATCTATGAAATTGGTGTCCTGGTACAAAAAAAATAATGGGTGTTGTAAGCAAGAATAAATATGGGTTTTCATCCCCATCAACCCACAACAAAAATCAATTGGTGGGAGCTTGGGTATTGAATTTAAGTGTCTGATGAAATGTCAATACATGGCTTTCTGACGTTGAACACTATTGTTTCATGTTGCGTGCTTAATGGGGATGGTGAAGCAACTTTGGAATTTTTTTGCTAAGGACAATATCAAGGAAGAGCAATTTCAATAGAAATCTAGTGAAATTAAGATCAGATAAATTTGTGGCATATAGGGAATGATGCACAAGAAAAATACCAATCAGAGAGCTTCTAAAAACAATGCTATGGGATGGTGACATGTGGATGTCGAGAGACTCTAAAGACTCTAGCATGCTACACAAGTATAGGGATATGAGGCAAAAAATCTGCATTTATTTCTTTAACTCTCTTCTAAAACCCTGACCCTTGGTAATGGTTTAATATCATCAATTTTTTTCATATAGCTATACCATCATTTCATTTTTCACAAACAGTTGTGTGGCTAGAATGACGGCTTGCATTGTACATTTTTTTTAGATGCAAGAGTGCTACTGCTTATCAATTGTTGGGAATGACTGTCTCCAGGGTGTAGTCAATTAGCTAATGATTCCATTGATAACAGGTTTGATTCAGACATAAATAGTGAACTGAATCCACTATTAAAAGAAGACAAAAATTTTCACATGGACTATTTATTTTTGTCTCCTTCCATTCAAACAGATACAATTTCGTTTTTATTGTTAAAGACAGATCTAGAGGCTTTTTTGGTCCATATCATAATTATATGGGAAAAAAGATATGGTTGTATCTGTCTGAAGTTCTATTAGGAACTACCCGTAAGGCCAAATTTGGTAATAATCAATTGAGTGTGAGTCAATGCCAGAAAAAACCCCTGCTGCAATGATTCATGTAACAAGGGGCATTTTTGTAACATTAAGTCAGCAATGTTGTAAACGTAATATAGATATCCTTTCACTTCAAAGCAGTGATGCAAATTTTGGTCAAGAGCTTTAGGGAGGGTGAAGGTTTCTTATTGTTCTAACTTTATGAAGCTCAAGTGTAGGGCAATTAATAATATTAATACAAGTTAATTGTTTCAAACTATTTGATTGTGAGGACATGTTGTCTATCATTGAATGGATTGGTTGTATTGGCTACATTATGTGATGAGAAAGGTGGTGTATATAAAGCATGGTTAAATATAACAGAACCTTGAAATGTTGTCAACATGTTCAATAGACTAATAATTAGAGGTTGGGGGCTGATTAATGTTAAAATGAAGCTATTCACTAAAGCTATTTTCATGTGGTTGCAACCTGCATGTGGAATTTGATGTTGGCCATCAAAAAGTTACTAGTATGCTTAGAGGAATTCCTTTTCCTAGTTGTATGCTTGGGAAAGTAAAGTATAGGATTGCAAAGTGCCAGAGCTTGGGGTGTTGTTTGAAGTATTCATACAATTTGATTAGTGAACTACAAGAGTTATTCCCCTCATTAATTATAACTTGGTGTATTAGACCACCAAACCATCACATGGAATAGAGTGGAGCATGAATGGAGCCAAGCTGTCTTTAAAAGCACCTTGATCTATAAGTTTTCCCTCAGGGAAGGCACCATCATAGTATTCTCTAATCATAATATGGATGTAGGTTTTTGACAAAAACTGATGTCAAAATTGTGATTTGTCTAAACTGTCGAAGTATGGATGGTCTAGTGCTTCTTTTGCCGAGATCCTCTTTGCAAGATCATACTGCAACATTTTCTGCACATGTGCAATATTTTCAAGGATGAATATTCTGTTGACTTTCAAGAGCTATTTCATCCAAAATCTCTTGAGAGTGAATGCATAAGCGGTTAAAGGCATTAATATCTATAACAAGAGATTCAAAAGGGAAATGTAAATGTTATCTTTAGATGATAAAACCATTTTTGACCAAAAATGAAATTAAATGAATGTAAGATCAAAGTAACTTGAAACTCACGGAAAGAAAATCCACACCATTTGGATCCAAATTGAAAACGACTTTGGAAAGATCTTGAGGCCTCCATTGAGGAAAATCATGCCAGTCGCTAAGCTGAGTCACACCTGGCCATAGTTGTTCGTTAGGAGTTCCCAGCAACCTGCTTGCATTTGCATGTACAGACCAGAGGAAAATTGTTATTTTGAGTAGAAATGTTTTTCTATTCCACGACTCCCAATATGAAGGAATTGCTAATTGGCCAAAGCTATTTCCTGGATAATCCTTCAAGCATAAATCATCATATGAATATTTGGGAGCTCTACTTAGATGTGAGCATAATTTCCCCTGCCACTCTTTAGGCTCTTACCTGAATATGTTTATAAGCTGCTGTATTTGAGAATATCCAGCAAAAAGTGCTTGCAGATTACATAGTTCAGCTGGAACAAAGAACAATCTCTAATAATTCCCATGCTATCAAACACTGTAACTAATTTTTGATATAAAAAATTTGCATATTGAATAATATCATACCAAAGATGCAACCAAGAGACCATACGTCTAATGCCATAGAATAGCGCTTGGCACCCAACATCACTTCAGGAGCTCTGTACCAAAGAGTAACAACCTGAAAATGAAAGGTTCAGAGAGTTAAAACACCTACTTCTCTTATGCTTAATGTAACTGCTAAAAACTAAGAAATATGTTCTACTTTATGTTGGACTATGCATAGAAAAGCATAGAGTGCATATGTCAAGGGCAGGCATTATGCATAAAATGGGCATGACCCTACAGAGTTGTGAATATGTGCATGCTTTCCAATAGAACTTTTTACGACTGTAATCTCTATCATGAAAAATATGCAGAAAATAGCATAAAGGCAAACACACCTCAAAAGTATAGCTCTTAATAGTTACTGTGCAAGCTCTTCCAAGTCCAAGATCTGCAATTTTCAGCAAACCCATTTTTTGATCTACCAAAATATTCTGTGGCTTCAGATCCCTGTCAGACACATATACATGTAGAATAAGAAATCATGCATTTTCTAAGTCAAACAACTAGAGGATGACACTGGAATTGATCTAAAGAGAAAGAACCTGTGAAGCACCCCGTGGCTGTGACAATATGCAATACCCTTACATAATTGGAACATATAGCTCTGCACTCACTCAACATAAAACATGAGAGAAAAACCATGTCACTCCAATTCTGTCCCTCATCACTTGTGTGTTATCAGAACTGAATAGGCTTGTCCATAGAATTGAAATCAAACCTGAATACACCTTGGAGACATCTTGGTATTGCATTGGCGGTGTGCATCAATGTGTTTTTTGAGATCACAATCTGCATATTCAAATACCATAAACAATACGTGCTTTCCTTTGCCATTAAATGAAGCCTTTACATCCAACAACCTGCACGCCGAATGGTTTATTTAGGCCTTTGGCTCTAATATAAGTAGAAAGTTATTTTTCTTTAATTATTAACAATCACGATATGAACTAATACTCCAATATCATAAACATCTATAGTGGTCACTACAAGATTATGCATGCATCAAGGAACAATAAAAAAGGGCAGTCTATAACAAAAATCATACTAAAGCCTCTAGGGCCAACCCCCTCCATATGTTTGCGGAAATTTAAGCAAGTATCAAGTTCCAACAAAAGAACACATTGTAAAAACATGTATTCCAGCGAAGCAATTTGCAGACGACATCTTCCAGGCCCTCCTACAGTGCCATATCAACGCTAATGTAAGTATGAGCCTACCAAGTACCAATGACAATCAATTAGATTCCATAAGATTCACATAAGAGCACCTGTCAGATTACAAAGTACATATAGTAATTCCATATCCCCCCTAGTGATGTGCTTCTCTAATGTTTCTCACATCTTGCATCTTTTCTTTGAGGGTATTCAAGGACTGCAATTATTCAAGGGCTGCAAGTTTTATATACATATACTCATCAAAACTAGCTATTGGAATCAGAGCTGCAGAACTGGTCTAATATGTCCGACTGATGGCATCTTTTTCGCCATTAGCATTAGTTTGATGAACACTCTTACAATTGCAACTCACATAAGGTCATCCATCAAACACTAACTATCAGGAATTCAAATTGTGGCAAATGAAGTCTGATTCTGCCAATTTATAGTATCCATTTTGTAGGTTTTTGCCCTAATGCAGTATCAAACACTAGAATAACTAAATGATGAGCTCCGCATTGCATGAGGTCACCATTAAAAGCCTCGCTTTTATGAAAACACAATGGTGCATGATACCCAAATTTTTAAACTTCTATTCGACCAGACATCTTTGAAGGCTGACAGTAGACCAGGTAAATATGTCATTATAAC
The DNA here is from genome assembly GCA_034641835.2 of Pinus albicaulis. NCBI lineage: Eukaryota > Viridiplantae > Streptophyta > Pinopsida > Pinales > Pinaceae > Pinus > Pinus albicaulis. The sequence goes on from CM076584.1 coordinate 1,688,718,047, forward strand.
CCAAAATAATGTGCATAGTGTTAGTTTCACCTTGTTACTCCAAGTCATTCTCTTCAGTAGTAGTGTGATCAACAGATCCCCGCCAGCTTAGATCCTTGTGCAGAATTGTTTTGTTCTTGATGAGGAAGGTGTATTAATGAGGACACATTAGTGGTTAATAGGCATAGGCAAGGCCCATGCATATTCCAGATTGCAAAGGCACAGATCCCAATGCAAGGAGGTGCATGCACGATATATATTTGGAGGGTGAAGATCTCAATGTGGGTAAGATGCATTACATGATTTTGTATATTCTGAGAGGATAGAGTTCTCAGGGTAAGTAGGATGCATGGTGAAAGATTAGTTCTTTCTTCTCAAGATGAAGATTTAGGATGAGGAGTTAATGCATATAGCACAAAATGGTTATCTACACCCTGGGAAGCCTTTGTGCATGGTGTCTGTGCTCATGAAAAATAGTCGAAAAGCTTTATGATGGCTTCATCCAAAAAGGGAAAGTTGCAACCAAAGTGGAGGAGTTCCAAACTCAAAGCCTAGCTCTCATCCGTAAGGTGGGCAGAGGTGGTAAGAAAGAAGAATCTGGGAGATATCAAAAGGGTGAGAAAAAAGAATCATGTTCTTCAAATCAATAGAAGAAAGACTTGAGTCATGTGAAATGCTTCACGTGCTACAAGATGGGCCACTATAAATATCAATGTTTTGAGAAGAAGAGAGCCAATCAACAACAAAAGAAATTTTTTAGGAGTGTAGAAGATTCAGCCAAAGGGGATGAGTTATCATCCAAGCTTAAGACCACTTTCTCCATGGTTTTGCGTCTTTCTACTAACACCATTTATGGGGTAGGGTGGTATGTTGACAATGGAGCCTCCAAACATGTGACCTTCAACAACAAGGCTTTCTACAAACTTCAAGAATCAGAGGATGGGAAAAAGTGGCATTAGCAATGATACCACTTATCCAATTATCAGAATGGGATGTCCCCTTTCGCATGGCTTCAAGTCTTGTTCTAGAGTTACACGATGTTTAGTATGATCATGGTTTGACTAAAAATATTCTTTCAATTTCATCAATGATAGATCTGAAGGGTGTGGTTGAGATTAATGATCAAGAAATCATCTTTAGAGATGGCAACCATGAACATGGTCGATTTTTTTCCAAAGTAGTGCAAGAAGGTCACCTTTACAAGCTGCATGTTGATCCAATAAAACATGATGCTTTAGTGCATGACAATGACAAGTTGTGCAAGCTATGGCACAAGAAATTTGGTCACCTACTCTATGTTGCACTTCCTATATTCAAGGATATGGTGCAATGATTGCCAAAATTCAAGATTGAAAAAAACTAGAGTGTGCAAGGGTTTTGTACTTAGCAAGCATGTGAAGAACACTTTCCCAGGAAATTAGCATAAATGAAGAGAGGTTCTTGATCTAATCCATTTAGATGCATGTGGAAATGTTACCCCTCATTTCAACAACGGTACATAAAGACATTTCTTCACTTTACATAACGCCACCGTAAGCCCAAGGATACAAGTCAAAGCCTCATAGGTCATGTGAGTTTTTGTATTAGGGTGTTCTAGGCCTATCATGGCCGGTCCCCTTGGTTCCCACTTTTAGCTCCTTTCATCCTTGATAGGATTGGAAGACTTGGAGTGGATCACATTGGAACTCATGGTTTATAGGAGCATCTAGTTATGTAGGTGTGATTGCAATTATCGGGGCCAGTCCAACCCATGTCATGCGTACATATCTCTTACCACATGGTCATGTATCATAAAGTAAACATGCATCCTTGGCCTTGTTGCAGTATTTCCCAGACATTTCTCAACATGGAAATCTCACAATTCTCAGCAAATCATGTTTCCCAATGCATTTCGTCCCCGAAGTAAAAAAGTCAACTTGGTCTCAAATTGCTCAGAATAAAATATAGATGACATGCCACATGGAAATTTTTGCAAAAGATGAAGGCATCACTCAAAAAATATCAATCAAAGGTGATCCAATGACGGATGGGGGTTCCAAGTGGAAAAAAAAGGTCAAATTTTGGCATGAAGAGACAATATTTAGATAAAAGTTCTCTACAAAATTGGTCGAACAAACCCCAAGAAATGTTGTCAACAATGAATTTCTCATCGAACTAGTCAAACCCTGAACCAAGAGTCAGTCCGGAATGTTCCAGTAATATATTTTCCAAGGATTATTTATCAGTCCCATTCAGACTGTATCTTCATTATATTTGAAGAAGAGTTTCTCGACCATAAAGTCACAGTCCTGGGCATAACACATGGATACCAAATCCTAGGTCTTCTAGGCATGATCACTATGATAACTGTTTGTATCATCAGTTTAGTATTCTCTTTAGTTTGACTCTTTTAGTGTTCCTTTAATAATACTTCGTTTTGAAGATAGAAATCCTCTGTGATAAGGTCTTGCCACTATGGTTCCATGCTTGAAGGGTTAAAGTAATTTTTTGGAAAAATCATATCATCAACAGGCTGTGTTTCTCTATGATACTTGAATGGATCTCATCCTCTAAGAATTATCACTATGACAGAGAAATCTCTGTCCTAGTGCAGTTTCATATATGGTATCACTCAGTTAGCTCAGTTCCTCTGAAGAAGGCATTGCTCAATCTCTTATATCTTGGTTCCTACTAGTTTACTCTCAATTGAAACAGCCCCACAATCTATGTGAACATCTTGTATGGTTCTCCCTTTGCAATCTCAAGTTCTCAACACGTGAAAAGTATGGCTGCACCATATATATATACAAGTTATGGCAATCGGGGTATAGGTTCGGGATATTATAAACATCATCTCAGGCATGTAAGATGATCTATATTTACTCCTGTTATGACTCCGAGTAATCATATACTCTGCAGTAAGTGTGTCCTCCTATCCCTCTTCAATATAGTTTTCAATTGGCATGACATCATATTTTCAAGCAGACCATTATTAATATACATACGTTCAGTCAGCCTTGAAAGCAGAATTGAGATATGCATTGCTGTTCAAATCAGTCATGGCATTCTGTCAAATTTTTTGGAAGTTCTGATGATAAGGCTTGCTTCCAATCTAAGTGGTGGAAAAGTCATGGCTATAGATTGTATGTTGACAATCTTCTCCATACAAAAGGAGGCTAGCAAAGGAGTCATAGGACAATGAATCATCAAGGCTCATCATTATTGTGGATAATAGCATAAAAATGCATCTATACAGAATATATGCCTCTGTATGAGACCCTTGATTTGCTCGATCCACATCAGCTCATACACTTCTTAGCCAACCTGTTAAAGTTTCTTTTAGTTACAGTGGGTACACACTGAGTATAGACTTTTTTGGGTTACATTCGTAATCAAGATAGCTTCTGGCATCAAGCTGTGGAGATGTTTTCATTTTGTTTAACAGAATTAATCTTCGTTCAGAGCAGAGGTTCAACTGGATTCATGTCAGTCAAGGAAGTCCTGCGTCTCTCAAAGGTAACAAACTTGGAAGTTTGAAAGATCTGAAATATAAGTCTGCATAGCAAAGATGCTTGGTTATATCAGCTCCTCTATGGCACTTCTATGGTCTCCTTTCCATCGTGCAATATGCACGATACCATGTCAGTCTAAGAAGAAGCGATAGGGATTCTACAGCAAAAGAAACTACAACACATTTGAAGCTTTCAATATTGAAGAACTGCTTGGAGAAAAAGTGCATGGCACTTTGGAACAGTTCTACCGCTATCAGCAGAGGTGCCTCAATAAATAGTAAAGATCGAAATCTTGAGTTTATATGACATTCATTAAGATTCATTTTCAAAGAGTAGCAAACAAAAATCATTGCAATTTCATATACCCTAAAAAATCGAATTACATTTTCATTCAGGAGGATTTAGAGAAAGTGTGTACATACCTGGTCAAACTTTAAGGTAACAAGAGCGATGTCTGAGGAGAGGCCAAAAGTAAAAGCAATTGAGGAACCAGATCCATGGAAGAATAAAAAATCCCCCATAGAAGGAATTGCGAGCCCCCTTCAAAAAATCGTCCAGATGGGTGATTCTGAGAGCATCATCAACAGTGGGCCACCATATCATTACCATGTAATCTGCCTGCCAAGTGATTCATCATACATTCTTTTTCTTGTCATTTGATATCAGGGTCGATTTGGGTTAAGCTTGTGCAGAAAAAGAGCTTGAAGCTCGTTCAATGAACTTGCACAACTGATAGATCAAAAACCCGACATGAAAGCACGGTGATAAAATTGAAACAGAGTAGTTTACATAGTTTTATGAATTAAATAATTGATTTCCTACTGGCGTGAATCATAGGGCGGGACATCGTAATTAAAATGAATGAATATGCTATGAAATTATGCAATTAAAATTTGACCAAGGGAAATAAGGGTATAATAAAATATGATGTGTAGTGATTACTTAAATCACTATTATATATTTAAATTATTAAGGTGACATATTTTTATGAGTAAAATTATAAAATACTGTGAAATAATTTAGCATAGGAATTATGGCTAAAACATTTAAGAGTTAGAATAGAGTTTTTAAGTGACCATAATAAAAATAATACATATTAGAGATATATACATGGATCATATATATCAAGTTAAAGTGATCGCTAAAGCAACATCTTCCTACACCTAGTGTCTTAGATGGCCAAGGTAAGGTGTCGTCAAACCAATTATACAGTCATTCGTATATCTTAATTGGAAAATTATTAATGTCACAAGAATCATAAAGGTTGATATGTCAATCAAAATTTAAAATTATCCTCTAAAAACTCATATAGAAAGTGGGGTAACAGGTCCTATGACATCCAACCTGTGATTTGCAATGGGAAATCCTCAACAGTCTCTTTGGAGAAATAATGTCTCATTAAGGGGTTAAATAAGAGGTGTGAGGCCCCACCAATTTGATAGTTGAAGAAGTTTGAATATTGACTTGTCAATTTTGGCCCTAAGTAGGCAAGGCAACATGGAAGGAGGTGACCCCCATGGAAAAGTTCAAAAGGGGAAGGCCACATAAGGTCTTATATAAAGATCTAAATCCAAGGACCTCCCTCATAAAAATAGTTAGACATGTATTGAAAGAAAGTATATAACGACCATCTAAATCTTGAAAAAAGAAAATAGAACATCCCTTGAATCCATAATAAATGGAGCATCTACATATGAGGTGATCCTCTAACTCAATGTTGTGTATATGGCAAAGCTAGAATATGTTATTGAGAAGAGGAATATCTTGATGCCATTAGTTTCAACTAGACACTAATGTAAACCCACTTTGAAACCACCAAGGGGGATCTGAAGGGCAACATCTAGTGCTCTAGTGTGTATGAGGGTTTAAAAATAAGGTCCCCTCTTATTTGCATGAAGTGTTCCCAGTACAAATCCATCTTAGTGTCAAGGCCATGAAAAGATGAAGTTCAAGTACTAAATTTATTGTTTATAAATAACCTCTTTAACAACTTGACACAGACATATAATGATGTCATTTACATTGGAGGTGTATTTCACTTGATCATGTTACAACTTTAATCGCTCCCCCACAAAAAGGTATTATGCTCCCTTGTGATGATGCATCAACCCTAATGGAGAACAATCTCGTGATGTAAAAGAAATTTAAACATGATGTAACTTTAATAGTGCCCTACATTCACCTCTTGGCTCACCACTCATGGCAAACGTGAGGCTATTTCAAGCATTGATGTGGATAATATCATTTTATTTTCTCTTGTGTATAGTATTCTACATTGACACAATTGTGTTTTTTTAGCAAACAAAATATTTGTATCAAGGGTTAGCTCCTTGTGCATTAGGGTTGAAGAGGTTGTGTCATTGTGAGTGATCTATTCATTGCCAACTCCTTATGTGGGAGAGCACTACAAGCTCCATGTCAACATGAAGTGTAGATATTGTGAGCGATTCTTATTGAGGTTTTGAAAATTATCCAGTTGTTCTACATTTGGTATACATGTTAATAAGGGCATTACCCACAAACACACACCCTCGAGACCAACACCTAGTTCTCTAAAAATCAAATGGTACCAATATTCTTAGTTAGAGGTGAAGGATTCTCCTAAGAGGTTATTTTGTTGGTTTGATGTGTTGTTTTTTGCCTTGGATACTAAGTGGTGAAGGGCTTCAAGGGTTAAGAGTTAAGGGCCAAGGGCTTGGGGGGAAAAGGATTTAGGGGTTAAGGGCTTAATAATTAAGGGATTTAGGTGTTAGGGGTTAAGGGGTTGGGTTTTAAGGTGTTTAGGGGTTATGGATTAAGGTATAAGGGTCATGAGTTAAGAGAATAAGGGGTTAGTGCTTAGGGGGTTCATAGATTCTATGTTAGGAGTTAATGGCTTAAGGTTTAATGCATCAAGGGGTTGATGGCTTATGATTTATGAGTGTAGGGTTAAGATATTATGGCTTCGGGGTTAAGGGATAGGGAATTTAGTGGTTATGGGTTAATGGCTTATTCGTTGTGATATTAGGGCCCTTAATCTCCTTATCACCACTATCGGGGGCTCCTCTTTCAATTCCTCTTGTTACCTTCCCTCCAGGCCCCCTATCCCTTATGAAATTAGGTCTTAATCCCCCTTCTCATTCTCTAATGTGTGGATTATAGATCTTATTAAATCATGCTTGGAAATCCCACTTCTACCAATCCATGCTACATGTGTGTCCCCTAGTCCTGTTCAATACACCACAAAATACTCCTCCCACCTTTTCGGTCATATCATTCAACTTATCTTAACATTGTGGGTGAAATTGGTGTTTATGTTGTAAAGTGAACAAAGAAAAAATTTACTTGTTTTCTCTTTTGAGAAGATGTAGAAATTGATTTTCATGATTGGAATGTGCATGCATCAATCTACATTGGGTTTTTTTTCGAGCTTAGACATGAATAATCATTTGGTCATACTCCATACTATCGATGGAATCTAGTATCACAAATGTATCGATGGGAAGTTTGAGAGATTTTTTTGAAAGCTTGCGTGTTGTGGTGTTTAGCTCCTGGAGAATGTGTGTGAAAGATAGCTAGTCCAAATAGTTGGGGGGATCTATGATATCCTGTAGGATGGGATGTAGGTAGATGTTTTCTATCATGAATTATTGACCCAATTGATCATGATTTTTTAATCCCCCATGATCTATCGGGATTTGACTCTTTTGATGGATGTAATTTCCAGAAGTGTACAAAGAGCAATGGAATCAACTCAGTTGTTGGAGCCTTAACTTTGGGTATACCTTACTTTCTCACTATAAGACTAGGAGAGGAAGATTACCACGCCCACTTTTCAGCTAGGTGGGATAACTTGTGCAACACCATCAAAGAAGTCACAAGGGCATCCAAGAGGGAGTGGAGAAATTACCAGAATCCATTATTTTTGTGGTTTAGGATGAATCTTGTCTTCTAAACACTATTTTTTATCAATTCAATTGTGATCTTTGTTAGAATTTCTCGTGAACAAAATTTGTTGTTGTTCCAATCCCACCAGACATGGCTGATTAGAATTCACGGGAAACCTTTATAATAATCTTCCATGATATTGAGTAGCTAAGTTTTGAAATTTTCTTTCAAGTTTTAGATAGGACCACGAGCCTATCATGTTCAATTTTGCAAGGGTGGTGGTGATCATGATCTGCACTGTGTTGGGAGAGGAGATAAATAAGTGTGAATAAATATCATCAAATGACTTACCTAAAGGATAGATGTTGGGCTGATTCGTAAACTATCATGGATATTTTTCGTGAACAAAATGTGTTGTTGTTCCAATCCCACTAGATATTGTTGATTAGACTGCATGGGAAACCTTTTTAATAATCTTCCATGATGTTGTGTAACTAAGTTTTGAAATTTTCTTCCAAGCTTAGATAGGACCATGAGCCTATCATGTTCAATTTTGCAAGGGTGGTGGTGATGACCTGCATTGTGTTGGGACAAGAGATAAATAAGTGTGAAGAAATATCATCATATGACTTGCATAAAGGATAGATGTTGGGGTGATTCGTAAACTATCATTGATATTTCTTGTGAAAAAATATGTTGTTATTCCAATCCCACCAGATATTGTTGATTAGAATGCATGGGAAACCCTTTTAATAATCTTCCATGATGTTGTGTAACTAAGTTTTGAAATTTTCTTCCAAGCTTAGATAGAACCACAGGCCTATCATGTTCAATTTTGCAAGGGTGGTGGTGATGACCTGCACTGTGTCGGAACAAGATATAAATAAGCATGAAGAAATATCATCATATGACTTGCATAAAGGATATATGCTGAGGTGATTCCTAAACTATCATGGATATTTATCGTGAACAAAATGTGTTGTTGTTCCAATCCCACTAGATATTATTGATTAGAAAGCATGGGAAACCTTAGTAATAATAATCTTCCATCATGTTGTGTAACTAAGTTTTGAATTTTTCTTCCAAGCTTAGATAGGACCACGAGCCTATCATGCTCAATTTTGCTAGGGTGGTGGTGATGACCTGCACTGTGTTGGGATGACTAGAGATAAATAAGTGTGAATAAATATCATCATATGACTTGCATAAAGGATATATGTTGGGGTGATTCATAAACTATCATGGATATTCCATTAGACAATTCATCATAACATAATAGATAAAACTATATTTAAAAATGAATGAATAAGAGTTTGTGACAGGAAGTGTCAGTGAGTTTCAGGTGTGCTAAGGAGGGAGTGATGTCAAGGCATGCTAGGCAGTGTTAAGGCATGCTAGAGGCCAGGGAAACGTGCCAAGATGTGCCAAGTGCCAGGGTGTGCCAATGCATGCCAGGGCGGAGTGTTTGGGAGTGCCAAGGAAAAACAAGGGAGCACTAGTGTCAAATGCATGAAAATGAATGAATAAGAGTGTGTGACAGGGAGTATCAACGAGTTATAGGTGTGCTAAGGAGGGAGTTTAAAGGTATGTAAGTTAGTGACAAGGAATGCTAGGGTGCTAGGGCGACATGCTAGGATGTGCCAAATGCTAGGGTGTGTCAATGCGTTCTAGGGAGTGCCATGGAAACACAAGGGAGAACTAGTTCAAAATGCCTGGTAATGAATGAATAAGAGTGTCTGATAGGGAGTGTCGTGAGTTTCAGGTGTGATAAGGAGGGAGTAGCAAGGTTACATGTTAGGAAATTCCAAGGTATTCTAGAGTGCCAGGGCATGTCAGGGAGTGTTAGTGTGCAAACCCTTCTTCATTATATTGCAAACTACAATACAACAGGCTAGAGCTCTTGTACCATGGATCGTGACCCTTTACAATCACACTGTTACAAGGAATCAAACTAGGTATTGGTGTTAATCCTTTGACAACCAATCTATCATGAACAAGACAACACTTGACCTACTTGTTGATGGTGGCCACACACAACCCTTTCAGTCCACAAGTTTAATGAGAGCACCACAAGTTTAATGTTTGGAGAACAAGGGGCCACCCCCTTGTCCAACACTCTTGATGGGCTCCATGCATCATTATGGCACTCATGGACCCCAGTATACCTCCTAGAAGGCCCTAAGACATCAGTTGACCTCTTATGAGGCTTATTATTCCATGTATGAGATAGTTTGGTGGGATTGTCACCAAAATTTAGGGTTACTTGCATATTATTTTATATTTAGGGGCTAATGTAGGCCCATAAGCTAATTCGATCAACTCCTAATCAATGTATAAATAGGAGTTAGTTGGATTCATTTGTATCATCACTTGATTTGGGATCTCTCGGAGTTAATTGGATTCATTTGTATCATCACTTGATTTGGGATCTATCTATCTTTAGAGAACTTCACATTTTTCCTTGGAGGACTATTTTGGATGATGGATGCATTTTGATGTATGGATTTGGGCTATTTTTATCTTGGAGATTTGCTTTTGCAAATGTGAAGCTGGTTGGATATACTCTCTAACATTGTGAGTGAAAATTTAATGCTATTCTTGTTGTTGTTGCATACTATTGAATTTCACTATAACTAGGGTTAATTGCTGCATGATGGAAATGTGAAATTATGTGTCTATTTATCTTATTTAATGTATGGTCCATTGTTGGATGAATGAAATATCTTATAAATCATTTTATATCAATAAATTTGCACCACTTGTATGAAGTATAAATGCTTGAAGGTCACTTTTCGTTTTCCTCTAACATTGGACGAAGTTGACTTTCTGGGCCTCCATGATCAAGAAACTGAATTATTGTTCATTATCACCCCTGACTCCATATCCCCAAGTGAATTATTCACTAGTACCTCAAAAAGGGTGATGATTTCCCCCACCACCCCCCCCTTTTCACAATTTTCCATTTTTCCCTAGGTCTAGCCCCATTAGGTCACCTAGGGCATCAATTTCCCAAGAATATAGCCAGAGGAAAACTTTGATCTCCTAGAGGCACTGAAATTGGTGGGTGCCTTCACTCTCCTCGTAATTTGGGCCAATTCCGACGATGGAATCTTCAAATACCTCAAGCTCTAGCTCTAGGATCAAGTTTTGCATAGGTGTTCCCAAGGCTAGAGCCTAGTAGGATCAATTTGACCCATCGAAGTAAAAAATATTGCCTAATCCTTTCCCCTCAGATTGTCCAAGATAGGAACATCATTGGTTGCTAAATTCCATCCCCGAACCTAGGTTGGGTCCACTTGGCCCCATGTGGTCCCATTTGGTGTCAAAGGCCTTTCATCAAGGACCATTCGGGAATCCAAGTTCCCAAAGGATTTTAGCGATTGGTAACTTCCTTTATAAGTCTTATTCTTCTCCCTCAACCCTTCAATCCCCCTCCTCTCTCCATAGAAGATTAGGTCCCTTGCTTAAAAGGCAAGCATATCCCACTCTATATTCTATCTTAGGGAAAGGGATTCTAGGGTCACTTCCCACCTATTCATTGACCTATAATATACGAGTGACTTCCTAAACTACCAAGACTCCTCCCATTGGTGAAATTTCGTGAAGAGCAAGGAGCCTTAGCTGTGGTGACAATGGGCTAAGCCTCCACCGTTTCCGTTGTCCTAGTTTTTTCCCTCTTAGGAACCCCTTTTAGGTCTACTACTAGTTTGAGTGGTAACAAGTTGTTCACAACTCCATTTGTGAACAACTCTTTGGTATGCCCACTTTTTCCATACTACGGCTCCAAGATGAGAAGTCTAGGGCTATGGAGGTTTCCCTTCTTCTCATTGAATTGATCCTCTACAATATAGTGAAATAGGGCTAGTTGGTTGGCCCACTTGACTGCTACTTTAGTCCTTCAAATTATGCACATCCTTAGGCCCTATACACCTGCCCTTCTACCAATCTTGTTTTCCTTCACAAGTACAAGAGTTAGGGTTCTTCTTTGACAGTCGCCTAACAACCCTCCAACTATACTTGGACTAGCATTAATCTGCCCAACCATAGTCAATTATTTTTACTGATCTAGGGCTCACAATATTTTCTTCATCTAGGGCTCTTCAAATCTTCCACATAACAATGGTTTGAGTCCTCTCAAAATCATTGTTCTTGTGTATCGACAATTTGATCTTTGTTGTCCAATCTATGAATAAATCTGAACTGCTCCTCTTATCATCCTTCTAACAATCTGTAGATGACTAAACTAGGGTCAAAAATCAACCACTAATAGTCCATTGACTAATTTTTTATAGGTTGCTTCAGATATCTGTCTAAAAATCCATGGATAGTCCACCAAATCAACTCCTCAACATGTCAATCCATTCTTCACATGGCACATTTCTTCTGCATGCTTAATCTTCTGCTCAGGTTCTACCCTCCTTTGGATCTGCTATCTCCACACATATTGAATCTGCAAGCCATCTTCCAGATCTGCGGTCTATATTTCAGAAATAAGCCTTGCTTTAAGGGTCACAACTGCTCTTCTTCTATGCAATTTTTTCACAGTCTTAAGCGCATACCTTATGAACTAAACATGATAGGTAACTAGGGCACTATACTTATGTACTTCTAATTTTTGTAGAACAAACCCTATCCACCCATAGAAAAAACCACGAATCTTGCCACCATAAGAGACTCAACCTAGCTCACATGGATCCATAGATTTTGGCATTTCTTTGACTGAATCTTGACATGAACTTCAGATCTCAATGTCAACCCTCAAACTAGGGTTAGCTTAGCCAATATTACGCCTGCGCCTACTTTTGTTTTGGCTCTAAATTACAATGCAAGCCATCCTCCATTTGTGTTTATCTTTATAACCACCACAAGACAAGATCGTATCAATCCTCTCTTCTATTTCATGTATAAAATCTAACCAACGAGATTCAATCTTATCTTGTAATGTACTAAAACAAGATATTGAATCCTTCCTACAAACATGATCGCACAATCACATATAAGTAAGAGAAAGAAATTATCAATCGCACAACAAAAGATGTATCTGGGGAAAGAAACTGCTCAAAACACATCTATCTCTATTGTGTATTAAGTCAAGGAATCATGAAACAATACAATGCTTAATCTCTCTTGAGATTCTCCAACACTCTGCCAATTATCTCCTGCTGATCTAGGAAAAATTGGTCTAATACTTAGCCAATTCTTAGTCTTCCTTTAGCCTGCCTTGCTCACGCAATTCCTATGATATTATCTCCATATTAATTAAGAAATTAAATCAACCTTCCTTGATTGTGCAATCCATCATGGCATCCCAATGACTTTATAATTGCACATGGGAAATTTTCTATAAATACAACTGATAGTTATGTTCCTTTGAACTGTATTACAATAAGGATGAAGGGTCTTTTTATCATTTAAAAATAAGATAAAACCCCAAACAACCAAAACCCTAACCCGAGGAGATGTAACACCAAGAGTTTATGGGCCCCATTGGGGTTAGTTGGGTAGCCAACTTCCCGGGGTCGTAACTTGGTCATATGATCTTCGTTTGACGCACATGATACCTCGTTAGAAATATCTCTCCGAGGACTACAACAGATAATGCAATTTATATGAAATTTCCAAACCTTTCATGCCAAAAAATGTTGTTTGGGGCCTCAAAACGGCTCTGGAAGTTCAGGACCCGAAAAATTGACAAAAATAGTAAATTGTGCTATAATTAAGGAAACTGAAAAACTGAAAGAGACAATGGCGAGGGCCCAAGTGGAATAGGCGGGTGGCCACAAATATCCACCTCAATCACCTTCAATCGAATTTCTTGAGCTAACTCAATCATCATGACTTAGTTAACTGACACAAGTTTTTATGAGACGAAATTACAACTTATTGTCCAATTTATTTAAGGGAAAAATAAATTAGACGCCTCACATTCCTCATTCCTGGTACATCAAAATTCCTCACCAGTGTGGGTGCATTTTTTTTTTGTCATTTCTATTGGCCAATTTCACTGTTTCTTGTTGCAAATTTCAACACTCCCTCTCAACAAGAAAGGAATTCAATCAATCCCCATCCGGTACCTTTGGAATGTTCTGCATGCTACACTTCTCTAGTGTCGTTTGCACCTACAAATCCTGAAACTGAATAACCTCCGAACAACTGAATCAGTATAATGCATCTGTCATCAGAGTCTTCTGGCTGCTGCTAGCTACTGCACCTGTCTAGTAGTGGATTCTCTGCGCTGCTACTGACATCTACATTCGTGCCCTTTGAACTGTTGCTAACTTTGATTTGTGCTCCAGTATTTGACATCTGTCACTCTAATTTTTGTCTTGTTGACATCTGACTACATCAATCTAATTGATCCTTCCTACTACTGTTGTACTGTGGGCTCCTCGTATCCAGGTTCGATCCATGAGACATGCCATCTCAATGGACCTTGCCTAAATTTCTTATCTTGGGATTATGTCTACACATCACCCCACCTTACACCTCAGGGCATGGTTGCTCCCTCTTTCTATCTGGCTCAAAATTTCCCCCTCATGGTGGTCTCTACTTGAGTGGATGCTTCCACTCGGTCTCCTCTCTACTTCTCCAATTGTGGCAGCTACTCCACAACCTTCTGAGACTGCTTCTCATGAGAATGCATGTTGAGAGGTAATTTATGCTCCCTCTAAACCACCAAGTCTCTAACTTTTTCCTTTCTCCTCAAAGCTTTGCATGTATCTGGTACCTCAAGTACATATAGGTTCTTGACTCGCACATAATGTAATTGTCCCGACGTTACAAAAAGTTTCTAAAAGGAATTGATTGTAAATCGATGATATCTCGCTCATCTGAGCTCTGATTCAACCGATATTTTTTTTTTCCATTTGGGTAGATTTTCACAAGGATTCCAAATATTCTATTTGTTTTTGAAAATTTTACACCAAAATCTTCAGATATTCTCTGCAAACTCGTCATCCAAAAAATTCTTGCTCTGATACCATGTAGAAAATCTAACTAGTGTGGGTGCATTAAACCATGCCAAATCATACTAAGGCATCTCAACATATTCCATACATTATAATACTTTCCAAGCGCCAATATGTGTCAGGGACTAGTGTTATGCATGTTATGAAGTGGAAGGGAATGTTGAAGAGTGCTAAGGCGTGCTAGAGAGTGATAATGCATGTTGATGAGTGTTAAGGATTACTAGGAAAAAACATTAAGGGAGAACTAGGTAAAAATTCATGGAAGCTAATGAATATGAGGAACGTGTGCCAGAGACTAGTGTTAATGAGTGTTAGTTGTCATGCCAAGGAGGGAGTGACAAGGTATGCTAAGAATTGGTAAGGCATGCTAGGGAATATCAAGGCATATCAAGAATTCCCAAAGTGTGCTTGGGAGTTCCAGGGTGTGCTAATTATATCATGTGCCAATTAATAGTGCCAAGATATGCCAATACATGCTAGGTGCTAAGGATATTGTAGCGCAGGGTGCCAGGGTATGTCAATATGTGTCAAGGCAACAAAAGGAAGAACCAATATTAAGAGGTTTAATAAGTCAGGACTTTATCTTTTTGAAAAGGGGCATGCTAGGCACACTAATAATAGGTCCCAATACATGCCAAGTGGCATTGTGTACCAAGTGCTAATGTATGTTAATGCATTCAACCAAGGTGTTCTAGGGCATGCTAGGGACTATATGAGTATGCCAACATGCTAAGAGAGTTCCATGTTGTGCTAGCGCATGCCACCATGTGCTTGGGCGTCAGTGTCATCATAGTATGTTCTAGGTACAAAGATGTTCCAAGACATGTGGGGTGCTAAGAAATGTTAGTGTGTGCCAAAGCATTAATTTAGGGTGTGCCCAGATTTTTGAGGATTGTTAGGTCTTTCTCATTAATAGAATTGTCAAAGCTTGATTATGTATTAAATAATATATTTCCTACACACAATAGTGGAACTTTATCTAAAGGGAATTTGCTAGATAATAAACTTAATAGATATGAATCATGTGTTGACTCATAGGAAATCTCTATTCGACTAGTCATTACTTGAGGGAAATGATACACACTAATTACTTCTACAAAAATTGACTAACCTTAACCACTATGGCCTTGGACATATTATAAAAAATACTCCATAATAATTGTATTAAATCATTATCTTTTGACAAAAAAATATTAATAGGCACATAGCATCATCAAAAACTCATTGGAATGATCAATGATGACGGGCATTTTTTGACCGTCACCAAAAGTAACAAAAAGAGCATTGGTGAGGGTCATTAAAAGTTCACCACTAGAAGTGTCGCCAAAGAGAGAATTAGTGATGGGCCTTTAACGACCCTCACCAATAGTGACGGTAGTGACGGTTTTTTAATGATCAATGATGACAGAAATTTTTTGACCGTCACCAAAAGTAACAAAAAGAGCATTGGTGAGGGTCATTAAAAGTTCGTCACTAGAAGTGTCACCAAAGAGAGAATTAGTGATGGGCCTTTAATGACCCTCACCAAAAGTTTCATTGAAAATGTCTTTGGTGATGGACCATAAAGGACCATCACTATATACACTTACTGTGATGGTTTTTTAAGGACTGTCACCGATATTATTTTAGGTCGACTTGAGTATGATTATTTGAGGTTGACATGAATCATTTGAGAGAGGCCAACTTGAGGGTTGTCTTTGAATAATATTTCCTGAAGAGACCTAGGATTATGACCTTGAAGAGTATGACTTGATGGAGGAGCCTTTTGACCAAATAATAAACAACCTAGATATTACATGATTTAAAATACCAAATTGGATCAATTTAAATTTGTAATGACGAACCTAGAAGTCCACAATGGGGACCTTAATCTAAATATGAGGCAATAATGAAACCCATGCTTTAATAATTCATTTAATAATAATAGATTATTTTTGAATAATATATTAATAATGAAGATCAAACCTAGTTACATTACTCAACACACCCTCTTAACTATGGAGGTATTCATATGTAAAAGAAGTATATGGAAGATCTCACTTTATCTATGAAGAAGTTTAGGAATCACAATTCCATGGACTATATTCCTGACCAGAGCAATCTATCCATTTGGTCTCTCAATAATTTAGGCACCGCCATTCCACAGACTAGATTCCTCACTAGGGAAATCTATCTGAGTGGGACTATGATGGACTAAAGCTTTCAACCTCTATAGGTACCATCAATATTACTTACTAACCATCAACCCAAGGAACTAAGTGCACATCCACCCGATGCCACCCTTCCTACCAAACATCAAAACAAAGCGTCGTCATGATGTCTTGCTAGGAAATGCTTCACTCACAAAGCCTCAACACTCCTTGACCCAGTAGATTAAGTAAAAAATATCTCTCCTGATCAAATTAATCAGTAACCATAATGCTATTAAACCTTCAATATTTATACACAACCCCAATCAAAAATACACTTTCAAATATATAATCAAAGCAAATCTTCGGGGTTTCAATGTTTCTATTCAACTAAAATTAGTAGGATTATCATTTGAATATTTGAGAGAAGATTCCTCTTCCTACCTCACATTTAGCAACATATCTTCCAAAATGTATTCTCCAGTCAAACACTATGTCATGCCCTCCCTCTTAACCAGGGATATTTCTTCTATCCAGGTTCCCTCTTAATGTAGGGAGATTAACTTCTTTCTTTAGTGTTGGAGAATCTTTCATGGCTTCCATCCTTCTCATCATGCTTATCATATCAACTTTTCATTTTCACCAACTTGTATATGATGTACCTGCACAACTTAGACAACAAGTACAGCCAAAACTATAGAAGCTTAAATTTATCCATAATGAAATATTATAGTAGCGGAAGCATTAGACTCTTCAAACATAAACATCAAGTTGGACTATACTTCAATTATTCTAGCCTGGGTTTGTTACGAACCTTAAATCACATCAGAAACACAAATAAGAGGACAAAATATTAGTTTTTTCATATAGTGATCCCTAGAAATAATTAAAAATAAAAATAAAGGTATCTAATAACTTTCAGAAGCCATATGATAGACTTTCCACTAGATTTTTATGTAAACCCTAGGTTTTAAAAAAAATCAAAACATGAATAACTTCTACTAGGGTTCGATGTAAACCCTATATTTTAATCTATAAATTCTCATAAAACATCATACATATTCATATGAATACACCTACCGGAGAATTTAACCATTACTAGGACTTAGATGTAAAACCCTAGATTTTTCAATCAGCATCCTAGAACTTCAAACTTTGAATAGGGATTGTCTTCCAAACCCTAGGACTTATGATCATTATAAATTTGGTCAAAAGATATCTAGGAGAATATCATTCATAAGAATATCATATGTTAGATAATATTAATACATTATACATATATCGAACTAGACTAAGCTAGGGTTTCCACCAATTGAAAACATACGTAGGGATTCATTCTTAGGACTTTAAGTATATAACCAGAATGGTGTTTGCATACCTAACCAAAGCCTAGGGTTTCAGTCCATAATAAATAAGACCCTTATTATATTAAGACTTCAAGGGTTCAGGATTTGGAACAACATCATGCCAACCCTAACAAGTTAGAGTTTTCATGATCATACCAAAATCCAAAACATGACAGCATCCACATAATAGCAATTTCTTCATTAATATCCCTAAGTGAGTTTAGGGTTTCACATATGAATATGAGACCCTTAGGTTAGGGTTTTTTAGAGAACATGTATAGGTTCTTTTATAAAAACAATTAGAGATATAAGGTGGGTAGATTCATCAGATGATGAATCATCCCAAACAAGAATCTTCTAGATTCAAGGGTGCTAGACATAACGGCGTTAGTAACACAAATTTCAAGATAATATGAAGAGTCTAACTTTAAGATATGTATGGTCTAATACATACCTAGAAATGTTTCTTGGAAAACCTTGTAGGAATTATTTGAAGTGTAAGCCATGGTATTCTGTACCTGTAATACATACTTTCAATCAAAACCATGTGATACCATGAACATTATTTAATTCCTTAAATTAGATAACCATGGAGGATGGAATCATATGAGAAGTTATTCCTTATTTTAATCAAGGAATTATACTTGACATTATATAATTCTAGAAGCCAAGGATTATGGGCATAATACTAATATATTGTCTAAGGATTACAATACTAGCTATAACCAAGGATTGAGTGATCATTTGATAAACTGAACTTTTAAAAGAAACTTATCAATATAATTACCTTATTATTTACATACCTTTTGATTTGATAGCTTGTTGTAAGTGCAACTTGTTAAGTATGGAATGCTTACTTGATTTTATTAAGTTGATTTCTTGTGCTTCTCATCTCAGGCCTTTGATAGATCTCCATAGATAGATGGGTTTAGTTTCATTTCAACAAGATGTAGGTTGAATGTGCTTGTAGTAATTCATAGACATGTCACTGCCTAAACATCACTCATTATCATCGCTTTATCCTAAACCACTTTTTATGCACATACTACATAATCTAAATTATCCTCTATGAATGTGATAGAAAAAAGTCTCTTTTTGATGAGGTCGTTTTGATATGAGGTCACTATAATAGCTCTTAACTATGATTAGCATTGAAACCTTGACCATGAGAAGACATTGAAACTGTGAGACTGAACCTTCGCTCCGAAATATTTTTCACTGTAGTCATTATTGTGATCCAACCAAACTCTTGTCATTGTAACCATCCTTGCGATATATCCAAATTTATGTCACTATGGTATATGAATTTATTTTTAAGAATCAAGCTATATTGAACATGTGTGATTAGTCCAAACTTCTATTTCTAAGATTGCACATGATCACCCATTCTTTGAATTGTCTTATTATAATTTGGACCTCTTGAGATTATCCTCTGAAGTCAGTCCTACATGATGCCTTTGAATCCTTCTTGACTTTATCTCACTAATATTCAATACAAATTCACTCAACTGATCTTCAAACTACCTTTCATCATGACCACAACTCTGATACCATGTTAGAGAAATTAAAGGAGATGGTAGTTAATCAATTTCTCTTATTATGAAATTATCTTGTGATGTTATTTTATTATCATTTTATTCTTTCAATTTATCTTTTATCATCATCAAGAGTAATTTCAATGAATAAAAAAAAGGAGACACAAGATGTAGTGACACTTCCAGGGAAAAACCCAACACTTTGGGGAAAACCCCGTCAAAATTATTCCTTCAGTAGATTAAAGATGATATGACCAATATCCTTGGACTATATACTTCCTCCATCAAGTAATCCCTTCATTTTGTTAGCACTAACATCTCCTTCCATTGAAATCTCCTTTTATTTCATCGAAACTTCATCCTCATTACCACAATAACACTGAGACATTATTTTTGAGATCTTCCTCCTAAGGTAGCTCTAAGGTCTTTCCATTTTGATGACACTGAAATATTCTATATGATAACCATTAACTATAGTAGCACCAAGTTTTGTAGCAGTGAGGTATCATGACTAAGATAAAATCATAGCACCGAGTACCATAACTCACATATCATCATAGCACCAAGTATCATGACTGATATTACATCATAACACCGAATATCATAACTGATATAGCATCATAACACTGAGTATCATGACTAAGATAACATCATAGCACTGAGTATCATGACTGAGATAACACTGAGCATCATGATTGAGATAGCATCATAGCATCGAGTATCATAACTGAGATAGAATCATAGCACTCAGTATCACAACTAAGATAGCACTAAGTATCATAACTGAAATAACATTGAGTATCTGACTGAGATAAAAACATATATGAACTATAATTATATTTTCTTCTTGAAGATATCTGAGTTTAATCCAAACCCATTCTACAATCTGAACTGAGATGATGAACTAAAATAATGTGAAGTCCTTTGCTTGGTATATATAGTGATCTCCCACCATTAGTGAGCCGACATGATTGTGTCAACAATTGTGATATTATTTTAGGCCAACTTGAGTATGCTTATTTGAGGCCGACATGAATCATTTGACAGAGGCTGACTTGAGGGTTCTCTTTGAAGAAGATTTGTTGAAGAGACCATAGATGATGACCTTGAAGACGATTACTTGATGGAGGATCCTTTTGACCAAATAATAAACAACCTATATTACATGATTTAAAAGCCTATATTGGATCAATTTAAATCTGTAATGACTAACCTAGAAGTCCACAATGGGGACCTTAATCTAAATATGACCCAAGAATGAAACCCTGCTTTAATAACTCATTTACTAATAATATTTTTTTTTTGAAAAATATATTAATTACGGAAACCACACCTAATTCCATTCTTCAACAACAATAAAATATTTAAGCAACACATATTATCATAAAGGCACTTTTTGAAACCACTTATAGTAGTAAAGAACTTAGAAAAAATTAGGGGAATTTTGAGGTCTAAAATGGGCCTCCTAAGGAAATTATAAAATAATAGTGGAAATAATAAAATACGATTAGATTACATCATCAAATTTTAGATGGAGTAAAATTACTTTTTCAACTTATCTCCCTATGGATTTACTCAAATTTAAAGCAGGAACACTCGTTGGATGCCAAATTTGATTCCTCATCCAAGGAGTACCCATCTTACATATATTCGATGGAACCTAGTACACCAAAAATGAAAAATACATGAAATATGTGATTGCAATCATATTTTTTCATGTATTTCTCATTTTTTTTGTAACAGGGTCTATCAAAAGTATTCAAAATGGGTACTCCAAATACATTTTTCATGCATTTCTCATTTTTCGTGTAGCAGGTTCCATCGAAAGTATGCAACATGGGTACTCTTTGGATGAGGAATGAATTTTGCATCCATTGAGTACTCCTACTCAAAATTTGTGTAAAACCTTAAGGAGATAAGTTGAAAAAATAGTTTTTATTATTTTTTTACTTTTTTACTTTTTTATCACAAAAAAGGTGAATCATCCCCTATGGTTGACATCATCATTTTGAATCCTATTGGCTCTTATAAAGTTTATTTTTGTTGTACATTTTTCTTAGGAGGCCCATTTTAGACCTCAAAAGTTCTCTAATGTAACATATTAGCATAGGGATATTTCTTATGCCTTTGAGTCCCCTTTAACTATATTTGATATCATATCCTACAAAAGGATTTAAGACTACAAATTGAATCTCCTCTAGTACGCTTGATTGAAACTTGGTTTATATGAATATCTACCTTCAAAACTTAAGTGAAATTAATATCCATTTATATAGTGTATTTCAAACCTAAGCCTCAGCCTTGGTTCATAAATTTTATGCCTAAAATCATTTGGTGATATAAAATGTTCCTTCAAAAACGTAAAAACTGAAACTAGTTCATTAATAAATAATCACATTCTAGCTTTCATTTCCCTATAATTTACAGCATATGGTTCACAAATATTGAATATGAAGGTAGTTTGGTGACACAGTCAAAGTATCAATAGATTATGTTTACACAAATGTTAAAGCACAAAAGCATCCCAAGTTCTAGGATAAATAATAATATATGACTACTTTTGTTCAACATTGACTAAAGGTTTGATTCTTCAAGCAAATAGTGACGTCATAAATATACCTAGAGTATGAAAAAAAATTAAAAAAACAAAAGAAGAATACAAAACTACTATTTTCTTAAGGATATTAGTTTCGAATACAATGCGAGAAAAGTTGTGGCATCTTCCTTCATTGGAACACCCCATTAAAGCTATCTTATCGGTGCTCAAATGTCATCCTTTGGAATCTTAATGCAAAACATTACTAAAATTATATATTTTCATGTACACTATAGTGTTTTTCCTACTATAAGGATGATGGAAATAATGATTATATGATTTTTGGTCAAAGAAAAAATTATCAATAGAATTGGCACCTACTAATAGGAAAGATTTACTACATCTAGATCCTTGCCATATCCATTATCAATGATGACAAAAAAGGCTTCTCTAGTTTGTCTCATTAAAATTATTTCAAGACTTTTCTTTACAAAAAAATTATTTCCTAGGTACTGAGAAACTTTTAAGCACTCTTGCATTATCTGATATTCTATTTAGAATATTATATGTGGAGATAGATGAGATTTTGAGGTAGCATCAGGTGTGCTCTAGCCCTGAAGTTTTGAGGAGGGGCTATAACACACAAGACCTCCAAAACCCAGAAAGCGTTTGGAGAAATTTCATGTGATGTGTGAGATATTAGAATAATTAAAATTTTTAATAAGGACCCTAAGTCTAACTTAGGTAATTAGAAAAATTAAAGTGAATTAATTAAACACATGTGATGAAATGTTCTAAGTGACGTGAATCAATTTGTCTTTTAATCTGAGCCATCGATTAGATATTATATCACGGCCATTGGTTTCCCAACGAGAAAAGTGTAAAGGAAAGGCTTAGGGTCAGTTGGAGAAATACACACAAAGTCTAAGAGATGGAATTCTTCTGACAGAGCAGTGCTCGGATGAAGATCAGATCTCTGAAATTTTGTGGAGGGGATAAGACACACAAGACCTCCAAAACCCAAAAATCTTTCAAAGAAATTTTATCTGATGTGTGAGATATTAAAATAATTTTTTTAATGAGAAACCTAAGTCTAACTTAAGGAATTAGAAAAATTAAAGTGAATTAATTAAACACATGTGATGAAACATTCTAAGTGATGCAGATCAAGCAATATTTTAATCTGAGTCATCAATTAGAGATTAGATCACGGTCATTGGTTTCCCAATAATAAAAGTATAAAGGAAAGTCTTGGGGTCAGTTGGAGAAACACACACAGAGTCTAACAGATCAAATTCTTTTGACAGAGCAGTGCTTGAACAAAGATCACATCTGAGTGACTAAGATTTGCAGTGAGGGGAAGATGCAATGATTGGTCAAGAGGACCAAGAGTACATTGCAGATCAAGGGCAGCAGAGACGTAGTGGAGGAATCACAACCATTAGAGGGATTGACGCAATCCCTCGGGAGGATAACGCAGGCCCACCCAGAGGAAGCACAACATCTCCAAGAAAAATTATGAAATTATGTCGAAAGAAGGGTTTTTGAGCCAGCAGGGTTGAAACTGAGATCCAGGGGAAGCGGATCCACCCAAATCTAGGGTGGCATGGTTCCTCAGCACAGGCTTACGCAATTGCTGCACAAAGCCAGCTGGGGTTTCACGAGTCGCTCATTTGGATCAACCGGGACTTGCAAGAGTGAGGTATATTTCACATTTGCTTTGATTTATGAGGTTTTATCTATTGGTTCAGCCAATTTTATGGCACCCTAGATGTACTCAGAAATTGTTGCTTAACAACAATAAAGCTGGTTTTCTCACATTGAGTTTTTACAGGGACATTTGGTCAAAAAATCTATGTCACTTTGTCATATGAGCGTGTTATTTAGTAAATGATCTATATGTGTAGGTTGTTAATTGTATTTACTTCGATGTTAATTCTGAATATTCCGATTAATAACTTGTACGTTTACTCAAGTAGGATAAGTAAATCAAGATTTAACAGTACAATTTCTTAGCTAAGAAATTTTCTCATGGTATCGGAGAATTGCAGATCAAGCTAAATCTCCAACAAAATTGGTTGAAGAAACTTTTGCTGCAGTGAGCAGCTGAAGAAACAAAGATTCGAAGAGGGAAGTGCAGCATCAAGAGGATGTAGTCCCAACATAGGCTACGTAGGGGCTGACGTAGTCACATCTGGGTGACGCAGAGAAAACGAAGTGCCTTCCAAAGGGACACAGGAGAAGCCTCCGATGTGCTAAGTTAGTCTTCTCATGCAGAGGCTAGCTAGAGGGACGCAATCAAATTTTTTTTTGTTGCTGTTAAGTATTGTCGAGATCCAGAAGTAGGGATTCAGACCTTCATCATTTGCTGGTGTGGTGGAGATTCTGACGATGCAGATTCGTGCCTAGCTAAGTTGACAAAGAGTGGGAGGAAGATAGTTACTCAACAAATCTGTGCCAAACAGATATGAGATTCGATTAGGAGGGTGATCTTAGAGAACTGTTCAGTTGTTTTGGCCAAGGATTTCCAGGAGGGAAATCATTTTTCAGAGGGAGTAGCTACTATAGAGGGTTTCTAATAGCCAAGAAACCCAGATCCAATATTCTTTTTTAGCGTTGCAGTAGAAAGAGGGAGAAGAGTATCTTTTCTGACAGATTTGAGCTAGATGGATTCTCATGGATTAAGAGATCAGGGTAGGTTGGACGGCATGTCAAACTTAGTTATCTAGAGGGTTAGGATCCTGATAGTCCTCGATGACTATGACATCAAGGACCATGCAGATAATTTCCTAGCTATGTCTACTGATCCAGATCCTCTGAAGAAATTCAAGGAAAATTAAGTGCGAGCTAAGCGTTTGATTATGGATGGGGTCAAATATCACATCATGCCACATATTGCCAGAAATAATACAATAAATGAGATGTGGACATATTTGGAGACGATGTATAAGGGAGGCTTTGTTTAAAGGAAAATGACTTTGGAGAATCAGATGCAGTTGCTCGAGATGCATAAGGGTGAGGAGATAGATCCCTTCCTCTTCAGACTTCAAACTATTGAGGATCAACTGATTTCCATGGGTGCGACTCCGGATGAATGACTCTTGGTGACTAATACCCTAAATGCAATCTCCAAGGAATGGGAAACATTTTTCCAAAGCATCTTTGGTATGGCAACATTACCATCCTGGGCAGACATGTTGGCAATCCTCCGTTAGGAGGAAATCAAGAGATTTACCAAGAGGAAAAGCAACAGCAGAAGAACAACAAAGATAAATAAATAAGAGGAGGAGGATGTAGCCCTTGCATCAAAGGAACAAAGGAAACAAGGGAAGAAGAAGAGGGACCTATCCATGGTTTGCTGCTTTAATTATTGCAAACTTGGACACTTCCCTAGCACTTGTCCTAAGAAGAAGGACAAGGATCTTCTAAATCCAAAGCAGTAGTAACAAAGGATGATGGGAGTGATGATGACGTAGCCATGAGTGGTCATGAGCCACGAAAGTTTAGCGACATGGATCTGTAGAGCAACTACAGATGGTGTGGCGGGATCCTTGAGTATTCCCAACCCTTGGATCACATACAAGCTACGAGAGCCTTAAGACATAGCATGACAAGTAGATCAGTGGGTGCACGAGATCATAGTGAAGCGAAGGGAAAATACGGGATGCTATAGAGGGAGTAGCACAGTGTAGAGGTAGTAGCAGAGCAGAGGCTGATGGGACTTCAACAACGTAGAGAGGTAGTGCTTACACAGTGTAGAGCTGCAGCAGTGCAGTGGCTTCAGGGAGACATCGCAGAGCAGCAAACAAGGGAGCTTCAGTGATGAGATTTAGCTTGACTTGTTTGTCAATGATTGGGCAGGGGTCTTTCATTTTCTTACTTCTCATAAACTAAGTTGCAGTGGAACAGTTAGCAGTGGAAATGCTATGGGAAACATGATGCAGTGAATTGAGAGGGAGCTACAGTACAGATGTAGCAGAGTCAGTGGCAGTGACATGGGAAGCAGTACAGAAAGCATCAGCGCAGTGGATGGAGGGCAGTAGGCCAAGCATCAGCAGCGCAGAGACCGATGCCAATATCTTGCGATACATGGTGTGGATGTATTGCTAGAGCACACTTTGTGCTAAGAGGGAGCATTGAGATTTTGAGGTAGCATCAGGTGTGTTCTAGCACTGAAATTTTGTGGACAGGATAAGATGCAGAAGACCTCCAAAACCCAGAAAGCATTTGGAGAAACTTCATCTGATGTGTGATATATTAAAATAATTAATTTTTTTAATGAGGACCCTAAGTCCAACTTAGGGAATTAGAAAAATTAAAGTGAATTAATGAAACACATGTGATGAAATGTTCTAAGTGACGCGGATCAAGAAATATTTTAATTTAAACCGTCGATTAGAGATTAGATCACGGTCGTTGGTTTCCCAACGATAAAAGTATAAAGGAAAGGCTCGGGGTCAGTTGGAGAAACACACACTGAGTCTAAGAGATCGAATTCTTCTGACGGAGCGGTGCTCAAACGAAGATCAGATCTAAGTGACTCAGAGTTACAGTGAGGAGCAGATGCAGTGATTGGTCAGGAGGGCCAAGAGTACAATGCATAGCAAGTGTAGCAGAGATGTAGTGGAGGTAGCGCAACCATTAGAGGAAGTGATGTAGTCCCTGAGGAGGGTGATACATGCCCACATAAAGGCAATGCAACATCTCTTAGCAAAAATCTGAAATTCTGTCGAAAGAAGGGTCTCTAAGCCAGCAGGGATGAAACTGAGATCCGAGAGAATTAGATCCACGTAGAGCTAGGGTGACACAGTTCCTCATCCTAGGCTACGTAGGCCTATGTAGTTTCTTCACAGAAGTTTCGTAGAGCCAGCTGGGGTTTCATGAGTTGCTCATCTAGATCAACCAGGACTTGCGAGAGTGAGGTATATCTCACATTTTTCTCTGATTTCCAAGGTTTTCTCTATTGGGTCAGCCAAGTTTATAGAACCCTAGATGTACTCAGAAAATGATGCTCAATAATAATAAACCCTCATATCTGTTGCATCGGTTTTCCCGCATAGGGTTTTTCCGGGGACATTTTCCGAAAAATCTGTGTCACTTTGTCATATGAGCATTTTATTCAGTAAATGATCTGTATGTGTAGGTTTTTAATTGTGTTTACTTTGATTTTAATTTTGAATATTCAGATTAATAACTTGTATGTTTAATCAAGTAGGAGAAGTAAATTGAGATTTAAAAATAGGGTTTCTTAGTTAAGAAATTTTCATAGAGACCACATGTGAATGATGTTTCTAATAAATGGAATCATATTACGAGAATTTTGAGGTCTAAAATGGGCCTGCTAAGGAGAATGTACAATCAAAATTCACTTTATGAGAACCAATCACATTTTTGGGGATGACATCATCCTTAATGGTTGAGGTGGCATTTCTTGAGTTAAAGGTACTTACTTGTCACATTCTCAATGGTGGATAAAAACTCATGGCTAGCCATGGTAGTGCTCTAAGTACTTTTAAAGTCATAAAGTAAAGTACTCATAATAAATGTCATTTCACATTTTTTGAATAAAATATTATTATTGTCATTTCATATTTTTTGAAAGAAACAATGCATATCCCTACACAATGTTTATGTATTTACACATTTTTCAATAAATATTATATTTGTATATTTTCATATATTTATTTTTAAATTACATATTCATCTCATTTTATTTAATATTACAATTTCAAATTAATTATAAGTTAACATCTATACATATATAGTATACATATGAAATCAAAATAAACAAAAATGTAACCTTGTAATTTTAGGATAAATCAAATCTAGAAATAATATCAGTATAATATTAATGTCAATACAAACATATTAAAATTAAAGAAAAAAAAATTAATTTTGTAAGATGAAAAAAGGTTTATTATTTTTGTATGTTGAAAAAAATATACTAGATTTAATATAGTTTGGGGCAAAAAATACTAAATTTCAATGTATATAAATCTTATATTATACTTATAAATATAAATTAAATTTATTTCAATACATTTTTTCTTTAATTTTAAATAAAACTCAATTCATTTCATTATGATTATATTAATAGTATATATTAGTATATATATTATTATGAAATATAATCTAAATGTTATAATATGTATATTATATTCATTGATTATATTAATAGTATATATTAGTATATATAATATTATGAAATATAATCTAAATGTTATAGTATGTATATTATATTCATTTTTATATTATATGTTATTTATTTTTATGTTCTAAATCAAATCAATTCAATATGTAATATAAAATTTATACATAAAACAATATATTATAATATATTATTTTTATATATTATATTAATTACATAAGTATTTATAATTCTTTAAGAATTTTTTATATATATTCTATAATAAGAATTTATGAATTTATATTTATATTTGTTATAAGTTATTTAAGTACAAAGGACAAATGCAATAGTTGTACAATGATAATGATTTTTTCTTGAAAATCTCATTATTATTTATAGCCACATCAATACATTTTTTTTATTAATTTTATTTTGGTACAACTTTTGAATTAAATTTAACCATGGTTACATGGATTTTGGTGCAAAAAGTGAATTTCAAATTCATAAATATTATTTTATTGGTTTAGCTATTATTTTATTATTTCCATACGAGGCCCATTTTAGACCTCAAAATTCCCCTAATAAGTTGACCAAAATAATATCTATCTAACCTATTTTCCAAATGGATGTAAGGATAACATTGTCTCTCTATATCCATCACTTTTAATAGTATAAGAGATCCAAAAAGATAATACTTTTGTTAATCAGAGATCAATTTCCAAAATGCCTTAGGTTAAAAACCCACTTTAATAGATTTTATCCCATTTTGTTCCTTTAAAAGGCCATCCACCACAAATACTAGAATTTTGGTATTAATAAAATTTTAAAAGAACTATAAGCATTATATTCATAGTCAATTCACTGACCAATCGTGATGTCACACTATAACTAATCTACATTGGCTACCACTTGACATAACCTGTGTAATTGTGTTTTGTAGGTATAAACTATGCTTTGAAACAACGAACCAAATAGCCATCAAATACACATGCCATTGTAAAGACCTCAACGAGATCTAGGTATCTTCTAAAATAACAATCAAGCATCTATTAGTAATTGATATTGCTCCTACTACTAAAGAATAATATATCTAAGCACATAAATGAATTCATCGTAATTACTAGGGACTCCTTTTCCTGTTTGATTGCTTGCTACATTTATGGACTCCCCATTTGCAAATAAGATAAGATTGTAAAATTCCAAAATATATTAGAGAAAAATTCATATATACACTAATATAATTTCTCTTTTCAAAGATTCAAGTTGTCATTTAACAAAATCATAAGATATGTAAGATCATACAAGTAACAATAATAAATCATGTGGATAAAAATCTAGAAATAGGTATAAAATGAATTAAACACATGATGAGAATGAAAATTAAAAATACTATTAATAAAGAGGCACATGCATGGTGTAATCCCCTTATTTCCTACAATATCATCTAAAGTTCAACATCAAACTGAACAATTCTAAAACCAAAGAGAGTATGGAATATCAATTTATAAGAAGGTTACTTCTAACAACATGATATCAACTATAATGTGCTAAAAAATTGCACATTTTATGTGAAAATATTAATAGACCAAAATGGTGTGAAGGACCAATAGAAGCATGTGGACCTTAACGGACCTGAATAGACAAAGTGTAGATATCGGTGCTAGATGAGCCCAACTAGGGGAGAATTCATGAAGGTGAACCTAAGCCTAAGCAATAATATCAAACTAGGCACTTCTTATCCCTCGATCACCAAAACCATCTAAAAACCCCAGGGATGCATAAAGAGAATGAAACCTAGATCCAAAAAAATAACACGAATAAGATAAACCATATTGGAATAAAACCAACAAAATGCCACTTTTTTGTCCCATGATGGTGCTACTGCACCTCAAACTAGCACTCAACTTTCTAAGATAGAACCCATTGAAGCAAGTCATGAAAACGAGAAAAAGAGGCTTTTGCTAAATTAGACAAACAATGTTGTCCAAATTTCCTTTTGGAATTAGAGGCAAAATGAAACTCTTTATTATAGCATGGTAATTTTGAACCATCTGCATTCACAACCTATATATGTTGATTTTTTGTAGCATCAGGAGGTACTCCCACATTCCAAAGAGTTATATAAGCCGACATAATAAAATTAAAATTAAAATATTAATTTTGGAGTGCAATTCAATCCAGGAAATCAAGTCGGCCCATCCAAGTGAAATTGTGTGTCCCTTTGCCCATTTATCCCATTCGACGAGTATAAATACATGATGCGACACTTCATTTTCATCATCAAGTAAAGAAGTTTCTTCTTCATTTCTAAAGTCTCTTAGATAGCTACATGTGTGAAGAAAAGGAGGAAGAATTGATTGTTTTTACCAAGAAATTTCTCCCTTTGTGTGGCCAAAATTTACTAGGGTTGACTGAGTTATAAGAGGCATAAGTTTGACTACAGTCAACCAAAATTTTACCAGAAGAGACACATGCCAAATTTTCACTAGTTTGACCATAGCCTATCATAGGTTGACTATAGCTAACTTTAGGAGCCACAAGTTGAAGTTTGACCAATTTGACCATAGTCAGCCACAGATTGACCTCATTTGACTGTGGGCCAAATTTGACCAAAGATTACTAGTTTTGACAAGTGTTGTCTTGCTGTTGATTTTGAAAACATTTGACTATTATTTTTTGACTTGGACATTGGTATAGATTTCTAGACAATTTGGATTTATAAACCTTGTTGAAGAATAATTTCTCCTAAAATAAAATTTGATGGCTTTTATTCCAAGGTTAGGTTTTTTAGGGTAAAATTATTATCAATATTTTGCATGGTTTTATTTCTATGATATTTATTGTTTCCACTACATTTACTATTGATATTTTTATGTGTATAATTTCCCAATGATATAGGTTCCATGAGATAAATGTTTGAAGATTGTTGGGTAGTAATTATTATATCAAAAAATTGGTTTCTGTTGTGCATCTTGTAGAAAATTCAATGGTATCAAAGCCTTCTTGTTAAAAGAGAAACCATTGAACTTAGCCTAAGGGACAATTTTTCAAAACTTGGACATAATTTTGATCCCTTATGGCACCAAATATAAGAGTCGAAGATATGTTAGATGGTTTCATCAACTTTAGATCATGAAAGATCATAATACTTGTTAGCTTGGAAGATAATGAGCTTCAATATCGTGTGGAGAAAGTCATTCTAGAGCTAGAAAGAGAATAGGAGAAAGCCATGGATAAGAAGAATGAAGAAAATTCAAAAATAAAATTGGTATATTACATAAAGGAACACTTGATTCCTCATTTTCCTTAATTTAAGAATAATATTTCTTCAAATTTTAAACCTCTTCACAGTATTCGGAGCTCTCTAAAATCCATTAAGTACCATGTAGATCCAAGGGATAAAAAGGGAGTTTACATCATTCCTTTCTCCTGTGGAACTCCTTGCATTGGTAAGACTAATCGATATGTTAACCAAAGGATCTATGATCATGTTGTCGACATTAAACACGAAATATCCCTCTCATACGCTTTAGTCAAACATGCAGAAAAGACTAACCATCACATATGTATTGAAGAAGCTAAAGTCCTTGCCAATGTCGACCATTTTCATCACCGTTAGTTAAGGGAGGCTTTAGAAATTGAAAAAATTCCTATCAACCTGAAAAGGGATGATGGTTGGAGTATTACTAAGAGTTGGATCCCTGCCTTATACTCCTAAGCGTTCGTTCCTTTTTTCCAAAACCCTCCCTTCTTTAGAAAATATATATATATATATATATATATATATGGTTGATCCATTCTTATAATAATTATGCTACTTAGATAAAAAAAATTATTATTTTAATAAATGAGTTCTATTTTTATTTTTTTTAAAGAAACTCATATTTATAAGTATTGTATATTTATAATAGAAATTGAATTTGAATAATTAAAATTAATAAATTTAGTCAAATGTAGCTATTCTTTAAATAATATTATATATTAAAATATTTATAATTTAACTACCATTCTTTGACCTTCCCTTCTCTTGGGTCAAACTAGTTGTTTCCATCCAGCAACCAATTAACCCTTCCGCTCATCTATTTATAGTGGAATTCTTTGATATGATTTCTCATCGGTCCTGAAGATGAACCACACTAGCTGGTTCGAAATGCGTCGGCCAAATTATTTGCTCTGTGATTTTTACCGAAAGATATTTGTATACCCAGTATATAATTATTTGGTAGGATTGAATGAGAGCTACAACACTAGTGGGAAGTTAATCTTGAAAAATCATCTCCATAAGATCATGATGATTAGATTAGATTTATTTTTGTCCTATCTTATGAGAGTCTCCCAGATAATAGATCAAATTATAGCCATTGGAGATACCATTAATGATATAGTTCTTGTTACAGTTACTCTTAATGGATTTCCCTCTTCATGTGAGCCATTTATTCAAGGAATTTGTGCACGAGAAAAACTGCTTAAGTTTGATAATCTATGGACTGATTGTTTCCAAGTTGTGAACAAATTGGTATCCAGGAATAGATTATAGAATCCATAGGATGAAGAAACTCAAGCTCTTGTAGCTCACATATGGAAAGGGAAGGGAAGGAGGAACTTTGGAACATTTTTTTTTTTAGAAACTAAAATAAATAATTGAGTAATTTAATAAAAAAAAAATTAAATTTTAAAATCTGGTCAGCCCTTTTCATCTCCCTCTTTCCACTATTTATTGACCCGGATATTTTCTCTTCTTTGTAGGTTTTCCTAAAGATGAGTCTTGATTTAGACTCAAAGCGTAGACTAAAAATGACAACTGTGGATATTCCGAGTTTTACATATGAAAAACTACACCACAAAAACGTCCAATCTAGAAGAAGAGTATATTTAGAAGACCTACTCTTGTTCAAGATCAAAAGAAGAACAATATGTCAACACTCAAGTGTTACATTTTTCATAACGTTACACACTATGCCTACCAGTGTCCTAAGAAGAAAAGGAAGGAAAAGAAAAATGCATCAACATACAATGTTAGTGATGATGGTGAGACACATCCATCTCAAAATAATTCAAAGGAATCATTCCCAATATATCTAATTATAGGAATTTTTGTGGACAGTTGTGCCTTTAGGCACATGACAAGTTTCTAGTTTTTGTTAGAAAGGGAGTTTAAAATCCTTAGTATTTTCTTCCTTAATCAAGGGATAAGTTCTTCATATTTTTCCCTGATTTTTACTATTATCTTTATTTTTTGGTTCACCTCTTTTCCTCATATTTTTTATTGGTTGTTACTTTTTCTTCCATGGCATCCTAAGTGGCGTTTTGTAGAAAGGAAGAATTATGGAGATTACTAAGGAAATGATTCATGTAATAGATGGCAACATGAAGAAGTGCTAAGTGAGGTTTGTGACTGTAACAACACTTGGTCAATTTTCTATGTAAATAAAATAATACCAATGTCATGGGACACATATTCCAAGCTGAATTTTGGGAAAACATAGTGATGGGTGTCACTGGTGATTAATTAATTGCTATGGAAATTGACAAAGGAATTGGCAAAGGAAATGTGGCAATAATTGGAATTATATTTATGAAATAAAGGAAAATAGGAGAAAAGGAAAGTGAAGATACACATATTTGTATGAGAGGGAAATTGAAGGTAAAATGAAAAAAAACAAAGAAGATAGAGGCCTCAATGATAAAAAGGATTTTTAGGATCAATTTCTATCCTTTTGACAATTTTCACTAGAGCTCACTTCTATACTCTCATTCTCTCATACTCTTGGAAACTTAGAGTATTACTGGAGCATTCTTGAAGCACTTTGGCATACATTGGATTTGTATAAAGAAGGAAAAGGAAATCATAAAAGTGAAAGGGAATATGTGGATCAAAAATTACATTTGGATTTCTTTGTAGGTAATAGGTTGCATGTGTGATTTCCTTGTTGATTTCTAGATGCATGGTATATGCATGTGATTTTCTGGTTATTTCTTGTCATTGGCAAGGATATTTTCCTTGATTGAAAGTGGTTTTAGCCTTGCCTTTCCATTTCTTAGATAACCATGGTGTTGTGGGTTTTTCCACTAGATTGATTTCTGATTGGTGCTCATGTTCCTTATGGATTTGGGTTGGAACAAACACTATGGAAGCCTTGGAACAACTTGGGTTGAGTTACTAGTCCTAGAACATATGTTGGAAGAAACACTTTGGAGCCCTTGGTAGGTTGAGTTACTGGTCCCTGGAGCCAGGATGGAAAACTGATTTCGAGCCCTATAAGGTTGTGGGTTTAGTTACTAATTCCTGGAGCCCTACACAACTTGGGTAAATACTAAGTTGGTTAGTATTAGAGATGTCTAACCATGGAGGTGGAATTGTTGTGGTTTAGGTTTGAGGTGATTTGGCCTTTGGAATGTCTAATTTGGTTTTGTTTTGGTTTATTCCATGATGTCCCACATTCATTATTGGAATATGGCATAGGGGTGTTTATCTGAAACAGAGATTTGGTTCAGATCAATCTATGGTCGGGTGGTACATGGAATTATCTAACTTGGATGGTATTTTCATATGTTGGTATTAGAGCTTCCAAGTTCAAACACTTGGATTAGATGAGCTGGATGTTATTTTTATGCATGCATGTAATTTGTCTATGTGTTTGTTATGCATACCTTGTGATAGTCATCGTTACAGTTGTGTCATCATGATATTGGTATGTTATGGCAATTGATATGTTGATTTCATTATATATACATATGTTGTGTTAATCCATATTGATTATGCAGATGAGATAACCTCCCTTGAACTTACTTGAGGTAGTTTTGGTTATGAACATATTTGGTTTATATGACATTGTATCTTTCTAGGAAGTAGAAGATCAGAGATGACAAGAAAAATCATGGATTACAGTTCACATGACTCTCCTTATAAATAAGGTAAGCAACAAAGAGATGAGTACTCTCCTGACATAGTAGAAACTTTGATATGTTTAAAGGAAGATATCATAAGTTGTAAGGAGGATAATGAAATAATTCTTTCGTCACTTGAAGGAATTTCCAGGGCACAAGAAAATAAAGCAAATGTCAATGCATTGATCATTTAGATATTATCATATTTGCACTACGGGGACAACAATAGATTAGTTATGGATAGGAGGAAAGGACTAATAGCTTGTATGGTACCAAGTCTAATAGAGGGCACAAGTTGAATATGGACGACACATACAGAGGTGGCAGATGGATGGAAACACTAACAGGAGAGGTAGTAGTTACAGGTTCTATTTTATTTCAAGATAGTAGAAACAACATGGTCATCATCATTATCGTCCTTATAGGAGGAGTCAGAAGCAATACTTGTCGGATGAATTCAAGAAAGCCAAACTTCCTACCTCTTATGGAGAGTTGAAGAAACTAGAATATGTAGAATAATGACTTCTTGGAATGAAGAAGTTCTTTGAATTAAATGATTATACAGAGAATTTGAAAGCCAGGATAGTTATTTTTAGTTTCAAGGGGAAAATGAACATATGGCGGGAAGATGTGAAGCATGTTAGAGGTATCAAGAAAAAGGAGTTGAGTTGGCATGAGTTAAAAAGAATATTTAGGAATAATTACTTGTCAGAGGGATACTATGATGGTAAGGCTAAGGAGTTCTACAAATTGAATATGGGGTCTATGACATATGACAAGTACATGAATAGGTTTTTGGAGCTATTATGGTATGTAACATATCTTAAGGATGAGAAGACAAAATTTCAAAAAAAAATCAGTGGATTTCCATTTCTATTTAGGGATAAAATTGAGTATGATGAGCCTCAGACATTGGAGGAAGTAATTGGGATGTTGAAACATTATTATGAGTAGTCTAAGCCTAAGAGGGTTGGAAATGTAATGACAAGACTAAGGGAAAATTGGATTTCATTCTAAGGAGGAGAACAAGGATGATGGTAGGAAGAACTTATAGTGTTGGACTTGTGGTGGAGAACATCGCAACAGAGATTTTCCATAGCATCAGGGTGGCAGAACTTAAATTTACAGTGCTCAGGAGGCACATACAGTTGGAGATGTTGGACATAGTATTCCTTAGATTTATGCAAAATTGGATAATAGGTAGTCTAATCATAAGGAATCTATTATCAAGATGGAAAGTAATCTTTGTGATCAAGTTGTTTCTATTTTGATTCATCCTGGATTTAACTATAGTTATATAAGTTCTGACCTGGTGGATAAGTGTTGCTTGAAAAAAGAATTGCATGTAAATTCTTGGTTGGTGAATTTGGCTACAAGTACTAAGAAAGATTTCATCATTGGGTGAGATCTTATGCATTTGAGCTAAATAATATTCCTACATCAGTGCATCTAAATGTGCTTCCATTGGGATAATGTAGTATGTTGTTTGGTATGGATTTGTTGTACATTCATAGGACTAAGGTAAATTTTTATGATAGGGCTATTGAGTGCTTGGATGACGATGGAGAGAGAGGAGAATCTTGTAGGGTAAGAAGAAGCCTACATTAGTGAGAATGCTTACAACTATGTAGAAAATGTGAAGTAGTAGGAAAGGGCGTATATTGTTTATAGTTCATATTTCTAGTGACAAAGGGAATGATGCTCAAGTTTTTGAAGTTTTGAAGAGGTATCCTCTTTTTCAGCAGTTTCACGATGTATTTCCAGCATATATTTCAAGGTTACCTCTCCATAGGAAGTGAAATTTTCTATTGATTTGATGTTGGGAGCAACAACAACATCAAAGGAATTGTACAAGATGAGCACTCAAGAATTAGTGGAATTGAAGTTGTAGCTTAAATAAATGCTTGATAAAGGATACATAATGCCAAGTGTGTCGCCTGGGGTGCACCAATATTTTTTGTGAAGAATAAGGATGGAACTCTCAGGTTCTGTATTGATTACAAGAATTTTAAAAAGGTGACGATCAAGACCAAGTACCTTTTTCTGTGGATTAATGACTTGTTTGATCATTTGAATGGAGAAATAGTGTTCTCGATGATTGACCTATCCAATACCCCTCCTTAATTACAACCGCAAAAAGTTAAATTAACATACCTATTGGTCTAACCCTCATCTAGGCTTACAATGACTCAAGAAAAACTCTTTCTTTTTCTTTTCTTCCACATTTTTTATGCTCTAAATTGCTTTTGCTTTGTATTTTTATTATAGGCTTATAACTTCAGTTTCATCATTTGTTGGTGCATCTCTTCCATTATTTATTCAAGTTGTCCTTACATGTAATCTACTTCTTCAAAAATCTGCTTGTATATGGACTGCTTCCACATGTCATCTTCAATTGTGTGCTCTTTATCACTATTTTTTTTCATCATCAATTTGATACAACAAAATTCCATAGTAAAATTGTATTTCTTTAGAACTCCAATACATGAAAATTTGATTAACATTTCTATTTTCTATAGCGTCCATGCTATCTTCAACATTCGTTATTTCAAATTCTATGCAGACTTCATTGAAACAAGGTGTTGCAACCCATACTTCAAGGAACTTTAATTCTACCATTTTTTTTTCTTCTTCCTAGTTTCTACTAACATATACACATTCAAAATCAATTTTAAGTTTAAAAACATCTACAGATCCATATTGGTTATGTTCTTTCTACTCTACAATGAGAGCTTTCTCTTCTTGCGCTTCCTTCTCCTATCCCTGTCACTTCCACTTCTTTACTAGCCTTTGTTTCTTCAAAGAGTTTGTATTCCACTTGGTTTTTAGACCCCCACGGGATTCTCTCACCAAATAACATCATATCTATTATATTTTTCTGTTGTCATGTGTAACCACTCATTACTAGGTAACTCTTCTTAATGAGAGCTAACTTTAGAAATCTCAATTCATGGATTCACCATACTATTGGCTACTCCAATGTTATTTTCACTGTCATCAACAAGCTCTATTGTTGGATTCACTAAATTTTCATCCATTTGTGGCTACGCACAGTGGGATTCACGAGCATCTATTTACTCTTTCTCTACTTCTAATAACACACCATCATCATTTTCATTCACTTTGTAGTGGGATGTACCAAACTCTTTCTGTGGATATGTTGGTATGGATCCGCCTTCTTTTTCATCTTCAACAAGATTACTCCCCCTTACATAAAAAATCCTCTCAAGGGTATCCCAAGCCTCCTTTTTTTTCTTTGCATCTGCAATGAGGGAAAGAATGTTGTCATCTACACATTCTTTTACGTATTTTAATGTGAATGAGTTATTTTTACTTTTGTATTCCAACTCATTAAAATACATCTAAAACAACTCTTGTTGTTTCTTTGACTGTATTAGCCTCTTATCTTTTCCCATTTGTTGAGTTTGGTTGACTGCCGCTTAACTAGCAACTTGACTTGTAGACATAAAAATTGTCTAGAATAAAACGACATCTATAATGTCTTATATGCTACTCAACTTCTACAAATACATTGGTATACAAATTATCTGCAAGGGAAACACTTTCACAAGTCCCTCTTCAAAAAAATTATTACAACGCTCACAAAAAATCTGAATAATGCCCCCCTTTGTTTCTTAATAGACCCTCTTCAAAATTAATTATTTTCTTTATGAAGAAATCACTAGCCTTTTTTACAAGAACCTTCAAATATGAGAAATGGAATTTTATTTTAAATAAAACCATATGAAAATTAAAAAAAAACTCCTTGAAAAATCACATAAGTCTTGTTTTTTAATAAAAAGGCTCCCTTTTATTGAAAAATACTTGAATCCCCTTTTTTTGCTTTTATAAAGATAAAATTCTTAAAAAAATTATTTAAAAAGGTTCTTGCCTTAGCATACATCTTGCAAAGGCCTTCAAATTTGGTTCCCTCGAATAGATAATATGAAGCGTTTGACTTTTCATGCCTCCTGCATGGTCCTTTTCTTGGATAAAAAGAGATAATGTGAGTTCTTGAGGCTGTAGGGTGTGTTAGTAATGGTGACTTCAATATTTATATGGTGTGTTATTTTGGTTTCCCCCGACGAAAAAAAAATAAAAAAATCATCCAACTCTCACTTCAATGCACACTGATGCTTCTGAGCATTCAATGGCTTGACAGTAGTAGGGCTTCTTCATGTTTTATTCTTCAAACAAAAGAGGCTTCTCACAACTGCCTCAGGTTCGTTCATGTTCTATGTTGCTCTACTAAAGAGTCTTATGTAGCCTCACACACTTCTCCCTATTTCTCTTAAGGATTCTTATGCATGATGATCTTATACCACATTGAAGATTCAAAGCGTGGAGTGAAGTGCTCTTCTCAATATTATTTCTCAATATTATCAAACAACTTAATAGATTATATAGGAGGAATTGTTATTTAATAACTAAATTGGAATTCAACTATATCTAAATCAAATTGAATTGAATTCAAACTATGATGCCTAATCGAACTGAATTCAAACTAAGTATGACACCTAGATTGACAGTTATGACACTAATCACACAAGAAAAAGTGGTTGGAATTATTTTCTCCAACAACGTTGACTAGGACTACTGAATTTTATTGACCATTGAGTTTTTCGTAAAATTATGTCAAGGGTTTTCAATTTCTTGCACACTTTGTCTGTATTAAAGTCACCAAATTCACACGATTGCTTGTCACCAAGTATGGCATGGAAGATCAATTCCAAAACTAAAAACCTTCCTTTGAGTAAGTGAGTCTACAATCAAACATATATTCCAAGTTCAATGGATGAAGAATTTACAACGTAAGATACTGAATTTTTTTCTGGTTCAACCAAGGAATTGAGGAGCAAGGGAGTATTGGTCACATTGTCTCCATTCCCTTCCAAAATCTGCATAACCCTGCTCATACAAGAATGATCGTTGAAGTTGTATTGAATGCACCAAAATATAATTGTAATAGGTCTCCTTACCTACTCCAATTTCTCTTCCATTTCTCCTCCTCTTGCTCCTCTCAATATTATCCCTAACTCGAGCTTGGACTCCCATTCAAGGATGTAAAACTGACTTGTGCAGCTCACCCTATGTTCTATGTTATTTCTTCGCCAATAATCCTTGGCAAAATCATATTGAAACTAAATACATCTAATTTATTTGTAATATTCCCCATATCTTTATCACACATCTTTGGCACAACATATCTCGGGTTCCTTGTTAGAATATTAATCACGACACCATTCATAGTCGACATCGTACTAGTCCACATGGTACAAGTTAAGATTTAATAGTCGGTGATGGCTAAACTTATTTTCGAGTCTATAGAATCATAAATGCTCGGGGAAGGAAATTCTCACCGATGTACTTGCTTTAATCTTACGATGAGCATTTCTTTCCCCAAATATTTATGGGTCTATAGACTTGAAAATAAGCTTCGCCATTGGTGATAGATCTTACAATGAGAATTTCCTTCCCGAAATATTTATGGGTCTATAGACTCGAAAATAAGCTTCACAGTTGGTGATAGTTGACAAAGTTTAGATAAATAATAAATATAGTTGGTGCAATTCCTGTAGATTCTCTGGTTGAATTGATATATAAATTTCAGTGTGTATAACGCAATCGATAAGCTCTTGAGTTGATTCTTCAACTCAACTCTAATATGGCCTCAGAGCTCAGTTGAGTTGTGAGGAGAGGTCGAGTGGTAAATAGCTACCTCAAGTTGATTGTGGTGCTAAGTGTTTGAGTTTTCGAATGCAGTGAGCATTGATCTAGTGGTAACTGTGTTAGAAGAAGCACACTAGACTGGTTAATTACGGATAGTGGAGTTGACCTGCAAATCGAACATTGTTGGAATGCGCAAGAAATAGGAATGACGTGCATGGCCTGTGCTGTTTGACTCATGTTGGAATTTTCTGGACAAATTCCGAACAACAACACACACATAGATAAAAACTAAAACTTAAATTTCAGTCACAGAGATGAAATATGAAACCTTATTTCATTAAACAAACTGGCTCTATTACAACATAGAATTCTTCAAAACAAGGTTCTGGATTCACAGTAGAAAAATTTGTCTTGGCTATTACACACACAGTGCTACAATATCCCTCTGTCTCTCTATCTTCAGCCTTCGGGCATAAAAGTCAATTACACAGCAACTGTCTACACAATACAATGCTCTCATGGCATATGTATATTAAACATTACAATATATATATATATATATATATATATATATATATATATATATATATATATATATATATATATATATATATATATTGTAAATATAAGATATTTACAATATATATTATCTCTTTTAACCAAAGTAACAAACATGTACCGCGGTAAAAACAATTTAACGCATGGTAAAAATAAAACATATGTGTGAATATAAAACTAAGTAAAAAAAATTAAACTTATGCTAAGGTTTAAAACCTTTCCCATTTATGTTTTTCCTTTATGTTTTCCATGTGGTTATCTTCCCCCTTCACTGCTGGTGTGTTGTCCCCCTGGAATTCTTTTGATTGGTGGATAGGTGGGTCCCATCAGGAGTGACGTTAGCTCATTTCGGAGGCTATTTTCCCTTTGCTACTTTGAGCTTTGCTGCCCCCTCCGAAATGTTGTCGCCTCTGCAATGAATATGGTTGGTGGGTGTTTAAAGTGGTGGTTGCTGCTGATAAGAACAAAGCTTGCACCGCCTTTGCATTCATGCCACCACTCTTCAAACTCCCATTAGCCATTACTCTGCTGTCCTGCTGATATGTGTGGGAAGTTGGAATTAAATTCCAAAACTCCCCCTTAATTTCAACTATTGGGTTTTCTTGCATACCCAGGAATTTTCTGAAATAATAAAAAATCTTCTATGTTAATGGCTTTGTCAATATATCAGCAAACTGTTCCTTTGTCCTGTAGTGCTACAAAACAATTTCACCATTGTTAACCAGTTGATGTATAAAATGAAATTTAGCATCAATATGCTTTGTTCTCTTATGGAAGACAAAATTCTTTGATAAAGCTATCGCTGAGTTGTTATCGCAGTAAATTGTTGTCCCTTTGTCCTGGTCATGACATAAATCTCTGAGCATTCTTCTTATCCATACTGCTTGGCATGCTGTTGTTGTTGTTGCCACATATTCTACCTCTGCTGTTGATAAAGCCATAATTGGCTATTTCTTGGAAGCCCATGAAACGGCTCCTGATCCCAAATGAAACACATATCCAGA
This sequence comes from Pinus albicaulis, assembly GCA_034641835.2. Classification (NCBI taxonomy): domain Eukaryota; kingdom Viridiplantae; phylum Streptophyta; class Pinopsida; order Pinales; family Pinaceae; genus Pinus; species Pinus albicaulis. The sequence goes on from CM076584.1 coordinate 1,688,760,145, forward strand.
TGTGTTCTTCCTGTCATCTACACTTCTAGCCACTTCCAGCCCAATCACTGTCAGTGTAACCAATCGATTTAAAATTTTCAGATGAGGAGTAGAAAATGCCATACCCCTGCATTCCATTCACATACCTGATAATTCTCTTGGCTTCCTGCCAATGAGTTTCTTTTGGTCTTTCCATAAATCTGGAGATTAAACTTACAATGTGCATTATATCCGGCCTAGTTGTAGTCAAATACATGAAGCTGCCAACTATGCTTTTATAAAATTTTGGATTAAAATCCTTGCTATTGTCTTCTTTGCTAAATTTTAACCCCTTGACAGTTGGAGTTACAACTGCTTTGTTGTTATTCATGTTGAACCTTTTCAACACTTCTTCAACATATTCTACTTGGTAAATGAAAATACCATTTTTATTTTTCTCTACTTCAATTCCAAGAAAATATCTCAAAAAACCCAAATCAGTCATTTCAAATTCACTCTTCATGACTGCTTTAAAATCAGCAATGAGAGAAAATTCATTTCCAATAAAAATTAAATCATCTACATATAAAACAACAATAAGAATCTTACCATTATTTTCTTTTATGTAGAGTGTGGGTTCTCCATCACATTTCTCAAATCCATTTTCAATCAGGTAAACATCTATCCTACTGTACCATGCTCTTGGTGCTTGTTTCAGCCCATAAAGAGCTTTTCTCAACTTGCATACTTTGTGCTATTGGCCTTCAATCTCATAGCCTGGAGGTTGTTCAACATATACCTCTTCTTTCAACACTCCATTTAGGAATGCAAATTTAACATCCATTTAGTAAGCCTTTCATTTGTGTTGTGATGCTATGGACAACACTATTCTCACTATTTCCATCCTTGCAACTGGTGCAAAGGTTTCTTCATAATCTCTCCCTTGTTGCTGCTTGTAGCCTTTGACAACAAGTCTTTCTTTGTGCCTTTCAATCTTGCCTTCAGAATTACTCTTGGTCTTATAGACCCATTTTACTCCAATGACTTCTTTGCCTTTAGGGAGGTCCACTAACTCCCATGTATTACTCTTTTCTATTGCACCAATTTCTTCGTTCATTGCTTCAATCCATTTTTCTTCCTTTACAGCATCTTCAAAATGAATTGGGTCATCAACATGACAATACAAAGAAAATAAAGAGTTCAGACCGGAATTATCATTTACCTCTCCTTGTTCATAAATCTCACTCAGATTTTTGAATCTTGGTCTTCTTGGTGTACTTGGAGTTCCACTTGAACTCGATGGAGTTTCACTTCCTTGTGGTGTGCTTGAAGAAGCACTTCCTTGATTTCTCAAGGCTGTTCTATTTCCAGCTTGTGGTGTGGTTTGTTGTGGTTGCGATGGTGGAGGAGGAGCCACAAAAGAGGGATTTTCAGCTGTTGTCCCTTCTTCTTGTTCTTCGTGAGACACACATGTCTTCACATTCACCATTTTCTCTAAGCTTCCATCCCAAGCTTCTTCTTCAATAAACTGCACATCTCTGTTGATTATAGCTTTCTTGGTGGATGGATTATAGAGTTTGTATGACTTGGACTCATCACTATATGAAACAAAGATACATTTCTCCCCCTTACTGTCAAGCTTCTTTCTCAATTGATATGATACATGTGCATATGCCACACATCTAAAAACTTTCAAGTGGGTGACATGCTGCTTTATGCCGCTCCACGCCTCTTCCGGAATTCTGTTTATTACTGCTTTGGTTGGGCATCTATTCAAGATGTACGCTGCACAATTAATAGCTTCCTCCCAATACTCATTTGGTAAATGTTTTGCCTTCAACATAATTCTGACCATGTCCATGATGGTCCTATTCTTCCTTTCAGCAACACCATTTTGCTGAGGTGTGTAGCTTGTGGTAAACTGCTTATGTATGCCATTCTCCCTACGGAAATGTAGGAACTCTTTGGAGATGTATTCTCCACCTCTATCAGTTCTTAGCACTTTGATGTAGTGCCCACTCTGCTTCTCAACAGGAGCTTTGAAATGGCAAAACTGTTCAAACACTTCACTTTTCTGTTTCAAGAAATACACCCATGTCTTTCTGGTGTAGTCATCTATGAATGTCAAAACATATTTTTTGCTAGCTAAAGATGGCATTTGCATTGGTCCACACAAATCTGAGTGGACAATCTCTAAGGGTGCCTCTGCCCTTATGCTTTTCCCTGCTGGAAAGATTTCTCTGTGTTGTTTTCCCAAGATGTAGCCTTCACGAAGGCTGTCCGGTTTCTCAATCAATGGTAATCCTTTTACCAATCCATTTCTGTAAAACAAGTTCGGGCCTCTGAAATTGAGATGTCAAAATCTCAAATGCCATAACCAGCCTTCATCTTTCACTTCCTCTTGAAAGACCTCTTGTGTTACAGCTGCTACATTTCCTCCTTCCTTCAAGTCTGCTCTGAGCTTGAGAGGAAACATCCTATTGCTTGTCATCTGCAGCTCTGCAATGACCTTCTTTCTTGGAGGTATGTCCATGATTGTCCACACATCATCTTTGCAAAATACATTGTAGCCCTTATCAATGAGTTGTCTAATGCTCAACGGATTGCATTTCAAGCCAGGTACATAATATACATCTGGCCCAAACTTCTATTCTCCATTTCTTGCCAAGATACTGACTCTGCCTTTTCCCTTGACAGAGATCTTACTATCAGTTCCTGTTTTTATTTCAGATTTAACATTTTCATCCAGATTGAAAAACATTGCTACGTTTCCAGTCATGTGGTTGCTACAACCTGAGTCTAAGAACCATACATCATCTTGTCTATCTTGTGCTACATTACATGTTAATAGCACATTACTCTGGTTCTTATTTTCTTTTGAAAAATTAGCATTCTGCCTATTGTTCATGTCATTTTTCTTTTTCCTACATTCATTGCCATAGTGCCCATATTTCTTGCAATAATGACACTTGACTTGGGATTTATCATACCTTTGTTCATTAGCTTGCTATTGGCTTAAGCCTTCATTTTGGTTTTGATTGCTACTCATTCCACTCCAACTTGCAGGGTTGTTTCTTCCTCTGTTTTGGCTTCTGCCTCTTCCTCTATTGTTTGCTTTGCCTTGACCTCTGCTTCATCCAAAAAACATTTGAGTCCTGAAAGCTTGTTCCAATGAGGAATATGTTCCTTTGTTCAGTCTATGTTCATGAGATATGAGGGATGCACTTAGCTCATCCACTGTAAATTGTGAGAGATCATTTGTCTCTTCTATTGCCACTACTATGGCATCAAATCTTGAGGGTATACTTCTCAAGATTTTCTCCACAATTCTCCTGTCTTCAAGTGTCTCTCCATGAGACCTTATCTAGGTAACCAACCGAATAAAACGAGTGGAAAATGAGTCTATAATTTCAGACTCTTTCATAGAGAGAGTTTCAAAGTCTCTCCTCAACATTTGCAACTTTGTTGTCTTCACCTTCTCCATGCCTTGATAGGCTGTCTTGAGAATATCCCATGCCTCTTTAGACTTTGTTGCTACTGCAATCCTTGGGAAAATACTCTCATGTACAGATTGAAAAAGATAGAAGAAGGCTTTGGAGTCCTTCTTCCTATTGTATTTTAAAAAATCTCTCTCTGTTGCTGTCAAAGCAGCCAACGCTACTGCATCTGCTGGTTCTGGGTACCCATTCTCAACTAGCTCCCATATGTCCTATGAAGCAAACAAATTTCTCATCGTGATTGCCCAATAATCATGATTCTTCCCATTAAACTGTGGAAGTTGGGGATTTGTCAAATTGGTGTCTGTTGGTGCCATTCTTGATTGTGTTAAAAAAAACTCTTTGACTGTGTAAACCAAACAATTTTCTTGATTGCGTTTTAATAAAAAACAAACAAACAGAAGGTTTTCTGCTAGAGAAATCTGCTTCAATAACTTTCTTACAGCTTCTGCAGTGAAGAGTAAACTCTGCTTCTTTCACTGAGTGCCTAGACAAGCTCTAATACCATGTTGGAATTTTCTAGACAAATTCCAAACAACAACACACACAGAGATAAAAACTAAAATTTAAATTTTAGTCACAGAGATGAAATATGAAACTCTATTTCATTAAACAAACTGACTCTGTTACAATATAGAATTCTTCAGAACAAGGTTCTATATTCACAACGGAAAAATTTCTCTTGGCTGTTACATACACAGCGCTACAATATCTCTCTGTCTCTACACAGCAACTCTCTACACAATACAATGCTCTCACGACATATGTATATTAAACATTACAATATTTATATATATTGTAAATATAAGATATTTACAATATATATTATAACTCTTTTAACCAAAGTAAAAAACATGTACCGCAGTAAAAACAATTTAACCCACGGTAAAAATAAAACATATGGGTGAATATAAAACTAAGTCAAAAAAACATTAAACTTATGCTAAGGTTTAAAACCTTTCCCATTTATGTTTTCCGTGGGGTTATCTTCCCCCTTCACTGCTAGTGTCTGTTGCCCCTCGGAATTCTTTTGATTGGTGAATATGTGGGTCCCGTGAGGAGTGACGTTAGCTCATTTCGGAGGTTGCTTTCCCTTTGCTGCTTTGAGCTTTGCTGCCCCCTCCGGAATGTTGCCGCCACTGCAATGAATATGGTTAGTGGGTGTTTAAAGTGGTGGTCGCTGCTGATAAGAATGAAGTTTGCATCGCATTTGCATTCATGCCGCCGCTCTTCAAACTCCCATCAGCCATTACTCTATTGTCCTGCTGATTTTTGCAGGCAGTTGGAATTAAATTCCAAGGTTGATCCATATATAATCATATTTAGAGAATAAAACCAAGGCTTCTTTTGGGCAGAGTTATCATGGTTGGAATCTTGCGGCAGGTGAGGATTGTAGGATTGTTATTTACAGGTTCTGAATGTTTCAAGGAAAAGCACTGACAAAGAGGTAGAAAGATTGTTTGTTGCAAGATTGCAATTAGAGAAAATTTTAAGGGCGAAAATTTATTTTAAGATTTAGGAACTTTGGTGAATTTCACTAATCTATAATAAACAAACTATAAAATTTTATATATTTATAAAAATATTCAAATTTGTAATGTTTTTATATATAATTTTTATATAATTTTAGTTATTTTTAAATTAAAATAATTTTATAGTGTAAAAATGCGGCCAATTAATTTTGGAAGCAAAGAGAATTTGAGTACTATTTTTTTGAAAAAGCCATACAAATATTAACCCCGAAAATGTTCTATGGTATATGGATGCTACTGTTGAGTAGTGGATCTGCTCGACAGTGAGAGGAGACCTGTGTTAGATATTAAGTCGAGGGTTTACTTCTAATTTGTTGATCGATTTCTATTGGAAGAGTTGTGGATGAGCAGCGACCAGTGTAGAGTGCTGTTGCTTTTTGTGGCACCTGTTGTGTGCCAGAGAAGCGTTTTGTGAGAGTTGGCAGGATTTATCCACTGGAATATCGTCTCTCGGTAGTTTGTTCTCAAGAGATCGATTCCGCTGTGTAGAGATCCCACTGTGTTTTAAAGCGCTGCAGAAGAGAACTTTAGGTAGGGTTGATCCGCCGAGTTGGATGGTACAGATGGGCCATGTTTAAGGTCGATCCTTGTTTGGTTCAGCTTCAATATTTATGTATGCCTAGTTTTTGAAGTGCGTGGACGGTTACTGAGCGTGGAAGGCCAATTAAAGGCCAATTGAATGTGTTGTTCGATCCACAAAGAGTGTTGTTTGTGAGCACCATGTGGGGAGCTGAGGCCACCGTGTGTGGAGAGCCGTGTAGAAGATCACTGATATGATTGTATGATTGGAGTGCAATGAGTTCAATGAATGGGATAATGTTTAACAATGATCTTTTGATGATTTTTTTTTTGGAGAGTCCGTTAGGAAGTATTTTGGGTCAGGTAATATTTTTTACTTGAGTAGTATTTTTGAGTTACAAAAATTATTAAATAAACAAAATGATTTTATGTCTGAATATGAATATCACCCATATGATTTTGTAATTGAAGAGTTACGAGTTGATTATGAGAAAATGTGTAACCAGTTGAGTCAGGAATTTGTTGAAGATCCAGATGACCAAGGTGATAACGAAGGCAAGGTAGGATTTAGAGCTCAACAAATATAGAAGGGACACAAGAGTGTGTTGAAGGGACCAACCATTCTTATCCAAAGCAGTTTATTGATCAAGACTTAACGATCATTTGATGATGGAAGTGTAATTGTTGAAACAGTTAAAATGAATTGGCGTTATCTTTGTTTTAACCAGGAGTAATATCCAGTTTGGAGTAAAAATAAGAAGAAAAAAATGGGAACAACAAGTTCAAGTTGTATCATTATATTATAGTAAAGAAATTCAAAATAAGATATTTGAATCATGTGGTAAGCCTAGCTGAGAGTGAAACTAGTAAACAAGTTGACAATTAAGTTGCGATTAAAAATAGTAAACAAGTTGACAATTAAGTTGTGATTAAAGGGATGTGTTAAAATATTAATCACAATATCGTCCATAACTATTCATATGACGGAAAACCGTGTTCACATGGCGTCCAGTTCAGTGTCAATCGACAGGGAATCAATGTCAGTCGACAAGAGTCGGTAAGATACGAATTTAAGTCAACGGAGATCACTATTGATTCTCCGGCTCATCCATGGCTAACTAACATTTTTCTACTAATGAAATAATGAAATTCTTGTGATGAGTCTTCATTTTCTGTTATTTCTCTCGTTACCGTCATTGATATATGGTTGTCTCCCTTTCCACAAGATTTTGCCAAACTAAAATCTTAAAATTTCGGTGTGACGTTTGCAACCAACAATATATTGTGAGGTTTGATGTCAAAATGTATGACGTGTTTGTCACAGTATTGGTGTAAATATGTAATTCCTGAAGCTGCACCCAAAGTGATTGCATACAATTTCTCCTGACTTTGGAGTTGCCCTTTCTATTTTCTGGTGAATATAAACTTCACCAAAGACCCGTTAAGAATGTACTCATATACCAATGCGCTTGTAGTGCTTTCGAAACAATATCCCACCACACGAACCAAATTGAAGTGATGGACCCATCTAGTGCTAGCCACTTCGTTCATGAATTGAATCTTGTTGTGCCTATTCCCATCGAGAAGTTTAACCGCCATTAGAGCATCGTTCTAAAGCTTACCTTTATACCATTGTTATCAAATTCGGCCGAATCATTTTAAATAATTCGAAAATTCGGTAATACGGTTCGGCAATTCGAATTCGATTCGGTAATTTTTGTTTTGGGAAAAACTCATGGGTAAAAAAAAATAAAACAGTTAACACAACCGACTCAATAAGTAAAAAATACGGCAGAAAGATGATACAACAAGCTAGCTCAGGAATCCATTCCACTAAATCTACACCGTCATTACATTCTTATCTGCTTGGGAACTATTTGAGGTTGAGGTGTACCTCTTAATAAGGCATGGTGGGTGGTTGGCTGCTCTCCATCCTTTCCTGCCTTGGGCTCTGGACAGTAATGCTTTCGAAGGCTTGGACATATATTTCCATCTCTGGGTGCTTGTGGCTCTCTAAAGTAATGTTTTTAAATTCCTTTCCGAAACAAATACCTTCTACGTTTTTACATAGATAAGAAATTAGAAAGTATTTTTAACCAATTAAAATGTTTCTAATAACTAATTTTTTCTTTTTACACGTAAGTATATTATGTTTTTTTACATAAATAAGAAATTAAAAGGGTTTTTTTAACAAATTAAAAATGTTTTTAATAACTATTTTTTTCTATGAAAAAAATTGAAATTGCGTTTAATTATGTTAAATTATTTTGATTTCTTATTTTTTAAACATTCTTTTTCTTAGACTATTTGTTTTTAGCAAGATTTGTTGGAATCTAATTTCTTGCCCTTGTTTTTGATAAAAAAAATTTAAGAAATAAATCACCCAGTTTTAATCTTTAGTCTTTTTGGGTAGGAAAACTAACACCAAAATGCACACTACAATGATGATAATGATGTTAGAGATAACAATTAAAAATATTTGATAAATAAATATCGCTCCCTCTTATTCTATTAAAATGTTGGGCAATAAAAAGTAGATTTGACATGAGTTTGAGGCTACTCATTGTTGATGTCCCATGTTTCGATAGATTGGCTAACTAAAAGACAAGGTAACATCGGAACCAATCTTTAGAGTTCCAGGATCTAGTCCTCCTGTTCTCAAAGAGGGATCTCTCAAACTGTTTGCAAAGGTATGTCTTGTTTGCCTTTAAGTGTTGATTTTAGACTAGTTATTAAGTGCAAGTGTTTGTTTTGTTTGTTTGTTTGGTTGAATTAGTACAACAGAACATGAAAGGTCTAGGCAGTATAAATAGAAAGAAGAAGTGTCAGATTCATTGGGCAATGGAGTCAAGAAGAAGTAAATAACAAACTCATCAATGGATATAGGATATCAAAGGGAAAATCTAACTTGGCCATAGGATCCTTTAGTTTTGTGAATGAGATGGACATTAATGATTTGGAAAGAGAAATTGAATTCTCAAACAAAGTGAACTTAAAAAACTTAATTTGAACATAAAGAGGTATTTGATAAACATGGCTAACCATGAATTCTACAAACCACACTTTAAGCAAATAATGACTTCAAGACAACTTTTAAAATGAAATCTAAGATTCAGGGAACACCCTATTTCCTCAAAGACATTATTTCAAAGGAATTAGAAAACATGAAAGATTCACTGATAATTGCAGTCATAGAAGAGGGAACACCTAACACGTCTATGATCACAACTATAAAGACCTTTAAAACAATTGTTCAAGCAGGGACAAAGGGTATGATTGAAACAGACCTCTTTGGCTAATTGTAAACAATGGTACTTCAAAGGGAGACTTCAAAAATAGATTTCAAGTGGCAGTAGAAAAGCAGGGAAAACCATAAATCATGCTAAAACCAACTATTTGAATTATTAGAGGAATAAACAAGCATGAGGACTAAAGAGAAATATTAAAGGTTCTAAAATACCTCAGCAGAAGAAAACATAAAACAGTGAAGGATAAACAGGTCTAAGGTGCTTCTAGGAGTCATTTCTTAGCCTAAACTTTTCACCCTACTGTAGTAAGAATTTATGGAACAAAATGAAAACAGGAAAAACAACAGACAATTCAGAATACATCACCAACAACCAAGCTTAGGGATCCAATGATAGAGCCTTCTCAAGAACAAGCATGTCACAACATCATCAAGCTTCCAAGACTTCAATTTCTTCTTCAACTTCAAACAGACTATGTATTATTTCAAAGAGTTCCAATGTTACAACTAGTGACCAACCAACCCTTTACAGTGTGCCCCTCAAGGAGATTTTATAAGAAAATGAGGAGGTGGAAGAGTTCCCAGGGTTGAAGTGTAATTAATTCGATAATAAATGAAACTCCTAGCCTTGAAAACCATGTAAGGTATAAGGTAGAAATGCATTGAATTACAACTCTGTTTCATTTACTCTATTTCTCATTTTTATGCTTAGTGGGTAAAAAGATTGACTTTAAGGCTCTTCTTATCTTTACAATAACTTGTACTGATAGTTGGGATATTTGTTTTGCTTGTAATAACTGTTCATCTCTCTTTGGCCTTAATGTTTCGGACTGAGATTTGATCTGGGTATTCCATTGAGGCAGAGAGGCTGCAAGTGGCAATTTTGGTAGCTGGGGGTTCAATTAGCCCCTTTGATGTGGCATTCGAGGTCTCCTGGCTCTGATTTGTGGATTAGGCCTTTGATTCTGGAGTTCATGTCTTGATCCTTTAAGCTTTGATTAACATCTTTAAACCTTTGATTATGCTCTAATCTTCATCTTGACACTGATATTCTTTCATTTATTTGATGCTGACTGTGTTTTGTTGCTTACAGGTGTGCAGAGGGTTTGTTAAAAGTTTTGGTTCAAAAATCCGATAATCATGACTTATCAACCTTCTTAGAACATGTAATTAGCACTTCAAAACCCTTTAATTTGTACCAAAGGCCATAAGGATCGTCATCCTTAGCCAATAACACTGTAATTATCTGCTGGAGGGTTTTAAGCTTAATCTTCATTAAACCTGCATAAAAAAAAACAAACATTATTTAAATCCTGCGAAATTTGGTTTAGAACTGCTTAGGAGGGTTCATGGAAGCGTTTAGGAACTGTGAGGATGGTGATTGCAACATAAAATTGGAAAGAAAACCCTGGCAGAGCAGCTAACTAGGTGCAAATGGAGGTTTGGGCACGACGGAGAATAGGAGCCGTTGGATTAGGACAATCAACACTCGAGATTACTCAGCGAAAAATTTCGAGAGCAAGTCAGGTGGAACATGCATGGGGGCGAGATTAAATTAGGACCGTCCGATCTCAGAGATCAATGTCTGGGATTAAAAACGAAAGTGACGCTGCGGAGGGCAGCGGTATGGCGGAAAACCGTGGGTGGTTTTCACACGGGCTTTAAGGGGGTAATTAGTTTTCCCAAAAAAAACGTGATATGATACATCAGTCGAAACGTGGAAAATGAAAACCGCCCATTTCGCAAAAAATTTTGGCGTTAACGTTTAGGCGCAAAAATTTTGCGAAATGCAATGTAAGCCATTGGATGATCGACTATAGATCCAATGGTGTGGATCACACGCAATGGGTTTGAAAGCTGCGGAGTTAAAAGGTAAGCGGGGTCCATGGTGTTGGCTTGTCAGGTTTAATCCCGATCGTGGGATCTTGAAAACGAACGGTCAAGATTTGATAAAGGGGCGGAGTTTTGAAAAGGGAAAAGGGACAGGTATGTGTAAGGGCAGAAGGATTAGGCCCGACGACCGTTGATCTGCAGAGATCAACGGTCTATATTTTTTTAGACCATAACGTTGGGAATGAGGAAAATAAACAGAGGAAAAGGTTTTTTGTGATGCGATGAAGAGCAAACCGTCGGATCTGGCGGAAATCGGAGATAAGAAAAGAGGCCAAAGCACTGGGGTGTTTGAGTTTGTAATGCGCAATTAAGCGCTAGCCGTAGGATCAATATGAGAGATCAACGGTCAGGATTAAATCGGCAGGTGTGATGTTGGAGGGCTATGGGTGGAGCGCGATGAGATCTTAGCCGTCGGTTCTTGTGGATTCGATGGCTGAGATTAAATCGGGGGGATCGGCATCGGAGGAGGAAAAGGGAAAGGATAAAGGGAATTTGTGATTGTCGATTGCGATGGAGCGATGAGGCTTAGCGCTCGGTCGTAGCTCCGGGTCACATAAGGAAAAAGGGCTGGGGCTTAAGGCCAAAAGGGGCTTAAGGCCTTAGGAGTGCAAAATATTGTTTGTAGGCCAAAACAAGGAGATTTTAAAGCCAAAATAGGAGAGAAGGGTTTTTAAACCAAATAAAGGGAGATATAAGGTTTAAAAAGGAGGTTTTTATGATTTAGAGGTTAAAATGAAGGTTTTATAGAGGGATTTTTATGGAGGAAATAAGGGTAAAAATGGAATTCTTTGCGAGTGAGAAGAGAAATGAAGTGATGGGAAAATGGGGTTTTAAGCAGTCTTTCTCTTGGAAAACAACAAGTTCTTTAGGATTAATTAGTGAAACGGTAGTGAAGATTAACTCAAAGGGTAAAGATCTTCATAAGAGTTTAAGAACTAACAATTTGGACATGAATTGTTTCTTAGAGGCTAAAAGAGATTTAGCCACCATTTTATATGACAAATTTTATAGGTGGCTAACAGTGGCTCCACATGGGGAAGGCATCTTCTTGAAGGTGTCAAGAATCTTTAGCTATTGATCTCTGGCTTTTCAGTAAACCAGTGCCTTCATCCATTGGGAAGAAACTTTCTTTTCCTTTAGCTGACATTTCTTTGATTTGATAATCTTTGCAGCAATCTGAAGCAATGGAATTCTATCAAAACAACATCTCTACCTACCCATTCCTAATGATGCTAACATTTTTTCTTCTTCAGAGTGCATTTGGACTAGCAAAATCTCTTCATCAACATTTTATTCTTTTAAAAACATGAAACTAGTCTAAGTCTAATCTTATTTCTCCATGAGTTCAGATTAAGCAGTTGAACTCATAAGTTTCTCTACCTAACTACTATCTGTCAGGAGTATACTGTCTGATAGACCTTTATTCTCTAAATTCTGAAATAGGAAATTTAAAAGCAGTCAAGCCAGGATTAAACAATTTGACTTGTTGCAAATCTATGGCATAAAAACAAGCTGCACATATATTTTATTTGCAGAAAGGTAAAACAAAATTGTGAAGCCTTAAGATCTGAAAACTAAAACATCCTTCACTATTTCTTTAGCTCTGGTTTTGATATTGTTTGAGCTGTGTTTTCTCTCTCATCTTGTTCAAGTTTTGAGCATATTGGAACCAGTTTGTTTCTATCTTTGTCTCAAGATTTAATCTAATTAGAGCCATTCTTCTTTTGAAATTCATAGGTTCAGATTTTGAATTTGTTTGAACCTTTGTTTTTTTATCATAATCTACCTTACTGATAAGCCAAGATTGGTTGTTTGGCTGATCTAATTCACTAACCTATCAGTAGTAAATTGAAAAGCTAATTAGACATGATTAGGGTGTATGACTAACTAGAAGTGTGTTTTTAAGAGTGGCATTTGAGCTTGCACACTTTCAGACTTTGTCTCTCTTTTTCGGTATGGGGCTGTACCTTTCTTGTTTTATTTGCCCTCTTTTGATTTTTCTATTGTTTTTGTATTTTTATTTTTATAACTTTGAATGCAATGTTCAGATAATGATAATTTACAATGAAAATTAAAAAGCTTTGAAACTCATGACTCTTGACAGAAGTAATGCTTTAGAATCCTGCAATTGACAGGACCTCCATATACATCTTCTCCACTCAACTCTTTCAAGAAAATGCATTATGACCCCTCTCAGCATGAATAATATAGGGTCCTTTCCATAGGTTCTCAAATTTGCCATGTTTTCCCTTCTCTTCCCTTCTTGAATCCCATTTAAGAACTATATTTCCAACTTGGAAATTATTTTCCTTAGGCCTTCTATCAAATAGCTTCTTGATATTTTCTTGGACCAGTTGCGTTCTTTCATAGAATTCTTCTCTGGACTGTTGTAAATGAATTGTTTGGTTGATTCTTCTTTGCATATCATTTTCTTCAGTTTGCACTTCTTGAAGGAGTTTTATGAGTGGAACTCCTAATGATGTTGGGAAGACTGCATCCATTCCATAGACCAGCTGATAGGGGGACATATTTATTGACTTCTTTGTAGTTAATCTATCAACCCATAAGGCATGAACCAGCTTACTATGCCATGATTTCTAATTATGCTCCAACAGCTTTTTGATGATACTCATGAGGCTCTTGTTGGAGGATTCAGCTAATCCATTTCCTTGGGGATAGTAGGTAGTAGAGTGGCCCAAGGTGATGTGGTATTTGTAACAGAAATTAACCATTCTTTTGGATTTTAAGGCAGCCATTATCTGTTATGATTTTTCTAGTACAACCAAATCTAGATAGGATGTTTGTTTCAAGGAACTTGATAATGGCAGAGTCAGTAGCATTCTTAGATGGTATGGCTTCTATCCACTTGGTAAAATAATCGGTGGCAGTGAGGATCCACTTATGTTGGGCTGATGAAGATGGGTGAATCTCCCCAATGAAGTCCAAGCCCCATTGTTGAAAGGGTGCCTCAACACTGATGGGATGTAAGGGTAAGGAAAGGAGCTTTCTTTTTCCATCAAAAATTGACACTTATGGCAAGACATGACTAAATTTTGAGTGTTTGGGAAAAGGGTGGGCCAATAGTGACCATATCTGAGGATTTTGTTTGCTGTGGTCTTCCAGTAGAGGTGTCCTCCACATTCTCCTTCATGTAGCTCATGCATAATTTTTCCTGCATCATCCTCAAGTAAACATTTAAGAAAAATTCCAACATAATTTTTCCAATATAATAACCCATCTAATATGCAATAATTCAAAGCCTTCTGTTTCAAAAATCCAGCTTTAGTTTTAGAAAAAGAAGGAGGTACATTTAGATATAAAAGCACATAAATGATGTCAGCGTACCAAGGAGAATTCAGAAATGTTTCTTCAATGAAAGGAGCAGTGAATTCTTCTATTTTTTCCAACACATCTACCATATTCATATCTAGTTCTTGGAAGTTTGACTCAGCCATGAGTTTTGCTAAACCATGCCCTTTGATTAGTTTAGTGGGTTTGATTTCTAAGTCATATTCAAGAATAGTAGCAATCCTTTTTCCCCTTTTACCATCAGGGTCTTGACTTAGAATATCCTTAACAATAGTATGTGGAACAAAAGCAATTATGTGAGAGTGTAAAATGTAGACTCAAAAGTATTTTAATGCTTTCACTAATGCTAAGGCTTGCTTCTCCATGATGTTATATTTGAGAGGAGCATCTCTTAAGGCCATACTAAAAAAGTATATTGGTTGTTCCTGCCCCAAGTCATTCTTTTGAAGTAATACTACAACTATTTTATGTTCAGATGCAAAAAAAATATATAAAATCTTTGGTGAAATCTGGACTAATCAAGACTGGTGTTTGAGTGAAAGCTTGTTTAACCAGTTCAAATGATTGTTTAGCTTGTGTAGTCCATTTAACACCTACTTCTTTCTTAAGCATGTTTGTAATATTTCTTAATAGCTCAGCAAGGTTGGGGATAAACCTCCTCAAAAAATTTATCTTCCCAATGAAAGATTGTAATTCTTTGAGGCTCCTAGGACGGTTGATTTTCAATATGCCATCAATCCTTTTAGGGTCCACTTTGATTCACTCTTCTGAAATTATGTGACCAAGAAGTTTACCTTCTTGGAGACCAAAGAGTGTCTTCTTGGGATTCAAAGATAAGCCAAATCTCCTACATTTCTCAAAAAAATTTCTTAAGTGGATCAAATGTTCTTCATCAGCCTTTGAGAAAACAATTATGTCATCAAGGTAAATGATTATAAAATAGCCAATGTCTTCTGAGAAGGCTATGTCCATGGCCCTTTTGAAGGTGGCTCCTACATTCATCAAACTAAATGGCATTTTGACATACATAAAAGTGCCCCAAGGTGTGGTAAAAGCAGTCTTGTGTTGATCACTTGGGAGCATTAACACTTGATTGTAACCTGAGAACCCATCCAACAATGATATTCTTTTTGACCCAACTACCCTTTGAAGTATATGGTCCATCTTGGGTAAGGGGTAGCTGTCTTTTAGGGAGGCCCTATTTAGATTTATGAAGTCAATACAGAGCCTGATTTCCCCTGTTTTCTTCCTAACAGAAACTAATTTTGACAACCATTCTGAATATCTAAGGGGTACTATAATCCCAACATCATACATCTTTTCAATTTCCTTCTTGACTAAAGGAAATAAAACAGGGTTTATCCTTCTTAGTTTTTGTTTGAAAGGTTTCTGATTTTCCTTAAGAGGAATCTTGTGTTGGATAATGCTAGTGTCATAAGATTTCAAATCTTTGTATCCCCAAGCAAACACATCTCTAAATTCTTTGAACAACTCTATGTATTGAAATTTTATATGAGCTGAGAGAGTGCTGGACAGTTTTATCATTTTGGGTTTTGCTAGGCTGCCTATGTTATGTTCTTATACATCTCTTTCCATAGGCTCCATTATTGGTTCTCTGGCTACATCATTAAAGTCAAAAAGGTGTTCTAAAGGTGTGAGACCTCTTGGAATTGTATCATTCTTGCATTGTAAAACTTCCAAATCTTTCTGGTCTGCGTTTTCAATTAATTCTGCTTCAAAAATATTCTCACAGTGATTTATATCAGCAGAATATGTCATTTCTGTTTCTGGGATTTGTTCATTATCCAAACAGTTTTCTTCATGGATGATTTCTAATGCTGGTATGGAAAAATCATTTTCTGAATTTAGGAAATCATCTATGTGTTTGTCAGTGTCAAACACTTACCAGTGATCCTCATTGTCAGGCACTGTAGGCCTGTGTTTTACCTTTACACTAAGTTGTTCATTTATCTGAGGTATTTGGCAATTGTAGGCATTGAAGGCAAGTTCATTTTCTAGACGATTTTGTGCTCTTGGAATGAAAATGAGTTCATATTTTTCAAATGTCTTTAATAAATCAAGAGCAGCATTTCGATATTCTCTAAGTCTTGGGTTTTTTAGGCTTGAATATTCTCCTTTGATTTGTCTTATGATAATTTCGAGAATCTCACAGGATTGATATTTTTTGGGCTTCTAATTGTTTAAGCAGCGTAAGCCAGAGGAGAAGTGCTTCATATTAGCGATGTTATTTTTGCACGGAAAATCTAGTTTTTTATATGAATAACTACGATTTGTATTTTGAATCCATACACTACCCTGCACTTTTTTTATTACAAGATCCATCAAAGTTTATTGTCCAAAGTATATCTGCCTCATTTTCATTTTTTTGTTGCTATTAATTGCCAATGTTTTGTATCTGATTTGAGGGAAGTTCTAATTGTTCTGGTAAACTGATTTCCTCTTTGTTTTCCTTTTCTTTTTGAGTGATTTGGTATTCATTGTACAAGATAAAGGAATCTAAGCTTGACTGAATGGAATAGATTGGGGATTTGTTTGGTTTATCTATGTTTATCACCATGTATTTCATGTGGGATTCCCTGTATAATCTTCTAGTTTGGTTAAACACTGGGATGGTGGCATAGGACATGTCCATTTGAAGGCTTCCCTGAAGTTTGGCTCCACATGATCTTGATAAAATCATGCCATATATTGGGGGAATGTCAGCCACTACAATGTCCATCACTAGACTCTTAGCAAGGATTCGAGATAAGTTGACACATAAATCTTTGATTAAACCCAAACATTTGACTTGCTTGAATCAAAGGAATATAGATCTTTGTATGGTTTAGTAATTTCTAAGCCTAAGCTTTCCATTACTACTTTGGGCATAAGATTATGTGAAGCTCCAGAGTCTAACATGGCATTGTGCAATATCCTATCATGTATATTCAAACTGACATAGAAGGGAGGGACAAATCCTTCTTGGTATTTTCCTTCAACTTCTGGACCAAACAACAACTCAGGTTTGTCATCTATCAAGTTCAATGTATCAGTGTCACTTCCTAAGTTCAAAGCTTTCAAAAATTGGTTTTTGTACACTTATTGGGTTACTAGTTCAGCTAGAGGTATGGTAATTTTTATCTTTGCAATCTCTCCCTCAAGGCTGAAAGGAACTATTGTTTTTGTCATATTTACATCTGTTTTTTCAATTGAATTCATTTCAGCAATTCTGATTTGCTGAACTTTGTTTGGACTGCTATTTGGGACAATTTTGTTAGGGCCACTAGCTGAAGTGCTAGGGCTGCTTTGTTCAACATTTGGCTGGGTGCTTTTCTCTTTGTTTAAATTTGTTTTCTTAGCCAAAATGTTGGGTTTGTATGCTGTTTTCTTAGGCTGATTTTCTGTATTTTTCCTAACAACAGTGCTAGTGTTTTTATCTTTTGAATTATCTAGGTTCCATTTGCTTCTTAGATCATACTGTTTATGTACCTCTATGATTGCGTTCTGAAACCCCAATCTATAATCTTTAGAATTCTCATAACTGTATTCATTTTGTTCTGAAGAGAAGAATCCTTGTTCTTCTTCAGTGAGAAAAACATCTATCTCACTGTTAGATCCTATCAAGTTTACATGATCTTCGTCCAACCTTTAAAATTCCCTTTCTTCTTCTTGATCAACATAGTTTTGTTGAAAGGGAGGCCTAACCTGTTGGTCATTATCTCTTTGCCTATCTTGATTAGGGTCTCTTCTAAGATTTTGGTTTCTATTTTTGTTTTGGTTTTCTCTTGGAGGCACTCTCTCATTCAGATTTATCTTTTCAAGCATCCTCTCCATTACCTTCACTAGGTTGTCAATTTTGGTCTCAGAAGATGAGGTTGAGGGTGCAATATCATCTTTATAAGTTACCCTCTTCTCTGATATTAACCTAGCTCTTTTCTCAATTAAGTTTGCTTCTACACTCACAGCTCCCTTCTACATGCCTTCTAGAGTTAAATAATCTCTCTCCCTTAGTTGATAGGGCATATCAGCATCGAGACCCTCAGGATATATTACTAAGGCCATGCATTCGGGAGGTTTCATGTGAGGTGGAAGAGCATTGTAGATATTGTTAAACCTAGTGGAATAATCATGAACACTTTCTCCCTGATTTCTTTTAAGACTGCTATACTTTGCTAATATTTGGAGAGGGTTGCTTTTGATTTCCCATTTGTTTATAAATTATTGATGTAAAGAGGGAATTTCATTGATGCTATTAGGAGTTAAGCCTTTAAACCACTTCTTTACTTCTCATCCTAAACTTTGAGAAAATATTCTCATATTTATGGTCTCATCTTCTATTTCCATATAATCGAAAGTATCTTCCATCCTATCTACATGTTGTTTAGATGTGGTGGATTTTTTTCCAGTGAAATGGGGAATTTTAGACTGATAGTCATTTGGTAAGGGAACCATGGGTTGTGGTAACACTAGTGGAGCATACCATGCTGCCATGGCTGGGAATAATGGGGGATTTAAAAGAGGTGTATTTACAAGAGGGAAAGTGGGCTGAAATGGAGTGGTTTGAACAGTGGTGGTATGGATTGGAGTGGAAGAAACACTTGGGCCAGCAAACTGGTTTTGAGTAGATTTGTTATGAAAGAGGCTAAAGTGGTGAAGAAGATGGGAATCAGGAGGAGTAGAAGGTGAGGCTTCTCTACTAAATCTCTCCTGCAAATCTGTAGTTTCAAGATCAGCTTGGTTTAAATCACCTTGAGACCTAGTTCTAAATATTTTCTTTGTATGATGTAAGTCAAAGTGTAAATCCTCCAAGACAGCAAGGTTTTCAGGGATAGATTTTGTTCTTGGGATGTTCCTATCAACAGCTGATTTTCCAGACTTAGAATTCTGCCACAAAATATTCTCTGGATTGTCAACTATTGTAGGAGGATTAGGGTCTAGATGAGATCTAGTGTTGATCCTATGTGAAGCCAGAATTCTTTTCAAAAAATAAGAGAGGCTGAAGTTTTTTAGGGATTGTTTTGAAAGTTTTTCCTCTCACAATGTCTTATCTAGTATGGGACTAGGCTTCTAGACTTCCTCAAGGCTGGTTAACACAATATTAAGGAAACCTGGAGATCTAGATGGGTAATAAGCCTACTGGGGCCAATGGAGTCTCCAGGTGAAAAAAATTTAGCTTTTGTGAAGGTAAAATGTTTTATGGTTCCACCACCATGTTTATTATGAAGCCAATCTGAAATATTTTTGGATTTTGTATATTTCTATGGTTATGAGAGTGTCCTATGTCTGATTTCAACACTTAGCTAAGGTGCTCAAACAAAGAGAGTCTACTCTATGTCTTACTAACTGATTTTCTTAGAGATTTGTAGGACTAAAGAGTTTATAATAGTTTGTTAGGCTATCAGAGATTCAATAGGTCCCACCGTGATCGCAATTATGTTGGTGTCCTGTGTTTTGATAGATTGGCTAACCAAAAGACAAGGCAACATCATAACCAATATTTAGAGTTCCAAGATCTAGTCCTCCTATTCTCAGAGAGGGATCTCTCAAACTGTTTGCAAAGGTATGTCTTGTTTGCCTTTAAGTGTTGATTTCAGACTAGTTATTAAGTGCAAGTGTTTGTTTTGTTTGTTTTTTTGGTTGAATTAGTACAACAGAACATGAAAGTTCTAGGCAGTATAAACAGAAATAAGAAGTGTCAGATTCATTGGGCAATGGAGTCAAGAAGAAGTAAATAACAAACTCATCAGTGGATATGGGATATCAAAATGCAAATCTAACTTGGCCACAAGATCCTTTAGTTTTTTGAATGAGATGGACATTAATGATTAGGAAAGAGAAATTGAATTCTCAAACAAAGGGAACTTAAAAAAATTAATTTGAACATAAAGAGGTATTTGATAGACAGGGCTAACCATGAATTCAAAAAACCACACTTTAAGCAAATAATGACTTCAAGACAACTTTTAAAATGAAATCTAAGATTCGGGGAACACCCTATTTCCTCAAAGACTTTATTTCAAAGGAATTAGAAAACATGAAAGAGTCACTGATAATTGCAGTCATAGAAGAGGGAACACCTAACAAATCTATGATCACAACTATTAACACCTTTAAAAAAATTGTTCAAGCAGGGACAAAGGGTATGATCGAAACAGACCTCCTTGGATAACTGTAAACAATGGTACACCTACTTCTTTCTTAAGCATGTTTGTAATATTCAAAGGGAGACTTCAAAAACAGTTTTCAAGTGGCAGCAGACAAGCAGGGAAAACCATAAATCATGTTGGAACCAACTATTTGAACTATTAGAGAAATAAACAAGCATGAGGACTAAAGAGAAAAATTAAAGACTCTAAAATACCTCAACAGAAGAAAACATAAAATAGTGAAGGATAAATAGGTCTAATGTGCTTCCAGGACTCATTTCTTAGCCTAAAATTTTCACCCTACTGTAGTAAGAATTTATGGAACAAAATGAAAACAGGAAAAACAACAGACAGTTCAGAATACATCACCAACAGCCAAGCTCAGGGATCCAATGAGAGAGCCTTCTCAAGAACAAGCATGTCACAACATCATCAAGCTTCCAAGACTTCAATTTCTTCTTCAACTTCAAACAAACTATGTATTATTTCAGAGAGTTACAATGTTACAACTAGTGACCAACCAACCCTTTACAATGTGCTCCTCAAGGAGACTTTATAAGAAAATGAGGAGGTGGAAGAGTACCTAGGGTTGAAGTGTAATTAATTCGATACTAAATGCAACTCCTAGCCTTGAAAACCATGCAAAGAATAAGGCAGGAATGCATTGAATTACAACTCTATTTCATTTACTTTTCTTTTTTATTTCTGGGCTTAGTGGGTAAAAAGATTGACTTTAAGGCTCTTCTTATCTTTACAATAACTTCTACTGATAGTTGGGATATTTTTTTTTCTTGTAATGAATGTTCAGCTGTCTTTGGCCTTAATGTTTCGGATTGAGCTTTGATCTGGGTATTCATTTGAGGCAGAGAGGCTGCAAGTGGAAATTTTGGTAGCTGGGGATTCAATTAGCCCCTCTGATGTGGCATTTGAGGTCTCCTGGCTCTGATTTGTGGATTAGGCCTTTGATTCTGGAGTTCATGCCTTGATCCTTTAAGATTTTATTAACATCTTTAAACCTTTTATTATGCTCTAATATTCATCTTGATACTGATATTCTTTCATTTATTTGATGCTGAATATGTTTTGCTGCTTGCAGGTGTGCAGAGGGTTTGTTAAAGAATTTGTTCAAAAATCCAATAATCATGACTTATTGACCTTCTTAGAACATGTAATTATCACTTAAAAACCATTTAATTTGTACCAAAGGCCATAAGGATCATCATCCTTAGCCAATAACACTGTAATTATCTGCTGGAGGGTTTGAACCTTAATCTTCATTAAACCTGCATAAAAATAAATAAAAATTATTTAAATCCTACAAAATTTGGTTTAGAACTCCTTAGGAGGGTTCATGGAAGCGTTTAGGAACTATGAGGATGGTGATTGCAGCGGAAAATTGGAAAGAAAACCCTAGCAGAGCAGCTAACCAGGTGCAAATGGAGGTTTGGGTGCAACGGAGAACAGGAGCCATTGGATTAGGACAATCAATGCTCGAGATTACTCGGCGAAACATTTCGGGAGCAAGTCAGGTGGAACATGAATGGGGGTGAGATTAAATCAGGACCTTCCGATATCAGAGATCGATGGATGGGATTAAAAATGAAAGTGACGCTACAGAGGGCAGCGGTATGGTGGAAAACCGAGGGTGGTTTTCATGCGGGCTCTGAGGGGGTAAGTGTTTTTCCCAAGAAAAACGCGATACGATACATTGGTTGACACATGGAAAATGAAAACTGCCCATTTCACAAAATTTTTTGGTGTTAACATTTAGGCACAAAAATTTTGTGAAATGCAATGTAAGTCGTCAGATGATCGACTGCAGATCTAATGATGTGGATCATATGCAACGGGGTTGAAAGCTGCGGGGTTAAAAGGTAAGCGGGGTCCATGGTGTTGGCTTGTCGGGTTTAATCCCGATCGTGGGATCTTGAAAATGAACAGTCAAGATTTGATAAAGGGGCAGAGTTTTGAAAAGGGAAAAGGGACAGGTATGCGTAAGGGCGGAAGGATTAGGCCCGACGGCCGTTGATTTGTAGATATCAACAGTCTAGATTTGTTTAGACCATAACGTCGGGAATGAGGAAAATAAACAGAGGAAAAGGTTTTTTGCAATGCGATGAAGAGCGAACCGTCGGATCTGGAAGAATGAACGGCTGGGATTACATCACAGTGGAGATAAGAAAAGAGGCCTATGCACAGCAGTGTTTGAGTTTGCGATGCACGATTAAGCACTAGCCATAGGATCGATATGAGAGATCAACGGTCAGGATTAAATCGGCGGGTGTGATGTCGGAGGGCTATGGGCGGAGCGTGATGATATCTTAGCCATTGGTTCTTGTGGATTCGACTGCTGAGATTAAATTGGGGGGATCGGCATCAGAGGAGGAAAAGGGGAAGGATAAAGGGAATTTAGGATTGCTGATTGCGATGGAGCAATGAGGCTTAGCGCTCGGTCGTGGCTCCGGGTCGCATAAGGAAAAGGGCTGGGGCTTAAGGCCGAAAGGGTCTTAAGGCCTTAGGAGTGCAAAAGACTATTTTTAGGCCAAAACAAGGAGATTTTAAACCCAAAACAGGGTTTCGATAGATGAGAGAAGGGTTTTTAAACCAAATAAAGGGAGAGATATGGTTTAAAATGGAGGTTTTGATGATTTAGAGGTTAAAATGAAGGTTTTATAGAGGGATTTTTATGGAGGGAATGAGGGTAAAAATGGAATTCTTTGCGAGTGAGAAGAGAAGTGAAATGATGGGAAAATGGGGTTTTAAGCAGTCTTTCTCTTAGCAAACAGCAGGTTCTTTAGGATTAATTAGTGAAACAGCAGTGAAGATTAACTCAAAGGGTAAAGATCTTCATAAGAGTTTAAGAACTAACAATTTGGACATGAATTTTTTCTTAAAGGCTAAAATATATTTAGCCACCATTTGATATGACATTTTATAGGTGGCTAACACTCATATCCATAAAAATGATACAAATTGTGTGCCTAATTTTGGTTTGCTAGATTTATACATGGTTACATCCAATTAAAACTTGGAAATTCTCAAAATTAAAATAGAGTAAGGTATTGTAATCAAGGGCAAGGAAAATAAAATAAAATTTTCAAAAATTAATATGTTTTGGTATTTATAAGATGTATACTTTCGAATTTTTCCCGTATTAAAATTTGGGTAGTCAAATTTTCTTTATATCAAATTGAATCCGAATCCAAATTCAAATTCAAATTTGGTAACTATGCTTTATACACCACACCATATCCTCCTCCCAACGTTTCTGCAAAGTTGTTTGTGATCTTATTGAGGTGAGTGTGTATCCTGTTGGAACTTCATTAGCATATTCTACGAATTTCTCCACCACTGAATTAGAGCTACCAAAAAATTCTTCCCCCCTTGCATAACCGTTAAGAATAGTACAACTATTATTGCTAGAGAAATTCCCCCAAAGGAGCCACCTGTAATTGAATGAAGAGATTGGTATCAGTGTGATATTTGTTTAACTACAATGAAAATATTATTAATAGGAACCAGATTTAATTCAGGGTGACATGGGAATATGAGGAAATCATATATACCTGGTGTTATTCTTTTCATGACCTATAACGCCAACATGACTAGTAATTATTAGTAACAACAAAGATCCTCAGATTCACTTAGAATGGATCATATTCAAATTCAAGCTTGATGGTAAAATGGATCATTTATGAATATATTCTCACAAAAATGCTGGAAATATTGAAATAATTCAATAGCAGAGGGATGCTCCCCCACGACACAAAGACTTCAAAATAAAATACGGAATTAAACAGTCACATTTACACAGGCAGCATAAAAAAAGAGAGGAGAGGAACGAAATTCATATTTCTATTCAACTCTACTCTCATAATGAAATTACATTCTGCTTATATCAAAATGGTCAAATCCTGAAAAACCTAAATCTAATCAATGCAATTGAATTTCCGAATGGACGTTCAACAGCCATTTGTCCTTGGGTCATCAAAAAGACCCATATTTTCATTAATCAGCACGCAGGCCGTATTTCTGAATTACAAAGGAAAACACGCGAAGACGCGTTCAAAAAACACAGAAGGGCGAACTTCAAATTCTATGCAATATGGTCCTGGTCCACATCACGTCTGCGTAGATCGACGATTTTAACATTTAACTCTCGTGCTATCTTTTAAACTTTGCGGGCTACGACATGCGATAGTGATGCGACACTTAGCGCGTCGCAACCAAAATAACTTAGCCTACGGGTGGTTCGGTGATAAAATTAAATCTTTGCGCATGCGATATGCGATAGAGATATCGCATCACAAATCAAATAACATAACATGCGGCTGCTGGAAAGGTAAGTGGTAAAAATTGCAACGCATGAAATGCGCTACCCTCCTTAGCTTGACACGTGGGCCCTCTTGCGATCGCATCATAAACAAAATAGAATAACTTGCAAGCGACATAAATTTTAAAACTTAAAACTTGCGACTTGTGCTCTACGGGCAGCTTAAAAAAGAAGGTAAGTGTAGAAGGTGAAATACAAAGGACTGCAGTGGTTTGCAAAGTGCGGTAAAGGTTTGGTGGGTCCCACCGATATCGGATTGGCGGTAAAATAACTTAACATGTGGTAAGGCTTGCGGATAAATGCTAGAAGTTATGAAATGTGCTGCAGGAAAAAGGAAAGGTAAGTCAATGTGGTGGTTGAGAAATAAACACAGAGTATGGATTTGTACTCTGTTTTTTGTGGTTGCGTGAAAACGCCTCCAGCTCCTTGGATCTGCTGTTGTCTTTCTCTGCTAAAAAATTGATGAAATGTGGGTTGTGCCGCTGCTTATTCATGGCGGTGGTTGGGATTAAAATTCCAACACTCCCCCTTAATCACAACTACCGCCATAAGTCATTCACAGGAATTTTCTGAGATACTCAAAACTCTTCGTTGCTAATGGCTTTGTGAGGATATCAGCTAACTATTCCTCTGTCCTGGAATGCTGCAAAAAAATCTCAGCATTGTTAACCAATTCTCTTATAAAATGATATTTTGCATCAATATGCTTTGTTCTCTTATGGAAAACATAATTATTTGATAATGCTATTGCTGAGCTATTATTACAATAAATTGTTGCTCCCTTGTCTTGCTCATGACATAAATCTCTCAACATCCTTCTCATCCATACTGCTTGGCATGATGTTGTTGTTGCTGCCACATATTCTACTTCTGTTGTTGATACAACAACTATTGGTTGCTTCTTGGAAGCCCATGAAATGGCTCCCGATATCAAATGAAACACATACCCAGATGTGCTCTTTCCATCATCTACACTTCTAGACCAATCACTATCAGTGTAACCAAGAAATTTAAAATTATCAGTTGAGGAGTATAGAACACCATACTCCTTCGTTCCATTCACATACCTCAGAATTATTTTGGTTGCTTACCAGTGTGCCTCCTTTGGGGTCTCCATGAATCTAGAAATTAAACTTACAACATACATAATATTAGGCCTAGTTGCAGTCAAATACATTAGACTACCAACTATGCTCTTGTACAATGTTGGATCTACATTCTTGCTGCAATATTCTTTGCTTAACTTTAACCCCATGACAGTTGGAGTTACTACTACTTTGTTGTTCTGCATGTTAAATCTCTTCAAAACTTCTGCAACATATTTTACTTGGGAAACAAAATTCCTTTTCATTTTACTTTACTTCTATGCCCAAGAAGTATCTCAATAAACCCAAATCAGTCATTTCAAATTCACCCTTCATGACTGCTTTAAAATCAGTAATGAGAGAAACTTCATTGTCAATAAATATTAAATCATCTACATATAAAACAACGATAAGGATCTTACCATCATTTTCTTTGATGTAGAGTGTGGGTTCACCGTCACATTTTTCAAACCCATTTTCTGGCAGGTAAGCATCTATCCTATTGTACCATGCTCTTGGTGCTTTCTTCAGCCCATAAAGAGCTTTCTTCAATTTGCACACTTTGTACTCTTGGCCTTCAAACTCATATCTTGGAGGTTGTTCAACATATACCTCCTATTTCAACACTCCATTTAAAAATGTTGACTTCACGTCCATTTGGTAGACTTTCCATTTTTGTTGTGCTGCTATGGACAACACTATCCACACTGTTTCCATCCTTGCAACTGGTGCAAAGGTTTCTTTATAATCTCTTCCTTGTTACTGCTTGTAGCCTTTCCCAACAAGTCTTAATTTGTGCCTTTCAATCTTGCCTTCAGCATTTCTCTTGGTATTATAGACCCATTTTACTCCAATGACTTCTTTACCTTTTGGGAGGTCCACTAACTCCCATGTGTTATTATTTTCAATTGCACAAATCTCGTCATTAATTGCTTCAATCCATTTTGATTCTTTTAATACATCTTCAAAATGAGTTAGGTCATCAACATGACAATAAAAAGAAAATAAAGAGTTCAGGCCATTACCATTATCAACTTCTTGCTCATAAATTTTCCTCAAATTTCTAAATCTTGGTCTTCTTGGTGTGCTTGGAGTTCCACTTGAACTCGAGGGAGTTTTTGATCCCTATGGTGTGCTTGGAGAAGCACTTCCTTGATTTCTCAAGGTTGTTCTATTTCCTGCTTGTGGTGTGATCTATTGTGCTTGTGTAGGTGGAGGAGGAAACACCATGGAGGAATTATTTGCTGTTGTGCATTCCTCTTGCTCTTCATGAGACACACATGTCTTCACATTCATGGTTTTCTCTAAGCTTCCATCCCAAGCTTCTTCTTCAATAAAATGCAATATCTGTTGATTATAACTTTCTTGGTGGATGGATTATAGAGTTTGTATGCCTTGGACTCATCACTATATCCAACAAAGATACACTTCTCCCGCTTGCTGTCCAACTTCTTCCTTAGTTGATTTGGGACATGTGCATAAGCCACATGTCCAAATACTTTCATGTGAGTGACAAACTGATTTTTTCCACTCCATGCTTCTTCCAAAACTCTGTTCATAATAACTTTGGTTGGGCATCTATTCAAAATATATGCTGCACAATTGACATCTTTAACCCAATATTCATTTGGAAAATTTTTTTCCTTCAACATACTTTTGACCATGTCCATGATGGTCCTATTTTTTTCTTTCTGCAACATTGTTTTGCTGTGGTGTGTACCTTATGGTAAACTACTTATGTATGCCATTCTCCCTACAGAAACGTAGGAAATATTTGGAGATATATTCTCCACCTTTTTCAGTTCTTAGCTCTTTGTTGTAGTGTGCACTCTGCTTCTCAACAAGAGTTTTGAAGTGGTATAACTGTTCAAACACTTCACTCTTCTGTTTCAAGAAATACACCAATTTATTTCTCGTGTAATCATCTATGAATGTCAAAACATAATGGTTTCCAGCTAAAGATGGAATTTGCATTGGTCCACACAAATTTGAGTGGACAATCTCTAAGGGTTCCTTTTCCCTTATACTCTTCCCTGCCGGGAATGCTTCTTTGTGTTGTTTGACCAAGATGCAGCCTTCACATAGGCTGTGTGGTTTCTCAATGAGTAGTGATCCTTTTACCATCCCTTTTCTATGCAAGAGTTTCAAACCTCCAAAATTTAGATGTCCAAATCTCAAATGCCATAACCAGTTTTTGCCTTTCACTTATTCTTGAAAGACCTCTTGTGTGAAAGCTGCTACCACACATCTTTCCTTCAAATCTGTTCTGAGCTTGAGAGGAAACATCCTATTCTTTGTCATATGCACTTCTGCAATGACTCTTTTACTTGGAGGTATGTCCATGATAGTACACACATCATTATTAAAAAAACACATTGTAGCCCTTGTTCACGAGCTGTCTAATGCTTATAAGTTTAAATTTTAGGCCAGGTACATAATATACATCTGGCACAAACTTATTTTCTCCCTTCCTTGTGAGTATTGACACTCTTCCTTTTTCCATGATAGAGACTTTTCTTTCAGTCCCTGTTGTCACATCAGATTTCACATCTTCATCCAGATTGGAAAACATTTCTATGTTTCTAGTCATGTGGTTGTTACAACCTGAGTATAAGAACCATACATATTCATTTTTTTCTTGTGCTACATT
>CM076584.1:1688788413-1688853413 GCA_034641835.2 Pinus albicaulis
CTAACCTATTCACACAGTTGTGTTGGCTCACTAATTGTGGGAGATCACTATATATACCAAGCAAAATAATTCACATTATTTCAGTTCATCATCTCAGATTATATTGCATAATATCTTCAATAAGATAGTATCATTACAGTTTGGATGTGATGCTATCTCATTCATGATACAAGATGCTATTTCAATCATGATACTCAGTGCTATCTCAGTCGTGATACTTGGTGCTATGATGTTACCTCAGTTATGATAGTTGGTGCTATGATGTTATCTTAGTTATGATACTCGGTGGTATGATGCTATCTCTGTCATGATACTCATTGTTATATCAGTCATAATACTCGATGTTATAATGCTATCTCAGTCGCGATACTTAGCGTTATGATGCTATATTAATTATTATATTCGGTTCTGTGATGCTATATCAATTATGATACTTGGTGATATGATGTTATCTCAATTATGGTACTCGGTGCTATGATGCTGTCTTAGTCATGATACCTCTGTGCTACCAAAATTGGTGCTACTGCAATTAATGGTTTTTACAGAGAATATTTTTGTGTCATCAAAATTGAAGGACCTCGGGAGCTACCTTAGGAGGAAGATCTCATAAATAATGTCTTGGTGTTATTGCAGTAACGAGGATTAATTTTATGTGCAAGCAAAGGATATGTCAGTGTAAGGAGATCTCGGTGATAACACAATGAAGGGATGACTTGATGGAAAAGTATATAGTCTAAGGATCTTGGTCATCTCATCTTGAATCTGCTGAAGGAAGAATTTTGACTGGGTTTTCCCAAAGAGTGGGTTTTTCCCCTGGAAGTGTGCCTACATCTTGTGTCTTCTTCTATTTTTTCATTGGAACTACTCTTGATGATAAGAAAAGATAAATTGAAAGAACAAAATTATAATAACAAAACATCATAAGGTAATTTCATAATAAGAGAAATTCATTAACTTCTATCTCCTTTCATTTCTCTAACACTTCGTTCAATATAGATCCATATTATTTTTATATTTAAAATTCACAATGCATGCATGTTATTCCATTAACAACCTATGCATTCTTGGTCAGTTGTAGGTTGTCCCAAGATTCTCTAGTCTAAGGGAATATCATTTAGATAGCAAGGATAAGTTTTTCATCATTGCAATGTTTGCCATGCACTCCTAATGCTTTGCACATAGTTTGTGTGATGTAGTTTTTTTCCATCACAAGATGTAATTAGAATCTTCCATATTTGTGTGCTGTAGTTTTTTTCCCATGACAAGTTGTAATTAGAATCTTCCATATTTCATGAAAATGAGCCTTGTGAAGGTATTTCTTTTCATTTATTGTTGGTTTATATGACACTTTTTTTTTGGCATAATTGTCTTTCTTTCCTTGATTATTGAACTCAAAAGGTAAATATTCATCTTACCTTTTCATTCTTATATGCTTTCTAATCACCACC
The DNA here is from genome assembly GCA_034641835.2 of Pinus albicaulis. NCBI lineage: Eukaryota > Viridiplantae > Streptophyta > Pinopsida > Pinales > Pinaceae > Pinus > Pinus albicaulis. Next base: position 1,688,789,862 of record CM076584.1, read on the forward strand.
CATTTTTAGAATAGGCCAAGCCAGAGAATTTAAGAAAAGTATGTGCTATTGTGAAGATTTAATTTGCATTGCCATATTATAAACCTTTTACTCTTGAGTTCAATTTTTCTAATTTCAGTGTTGAATCTCTACTTAGGACATGCTATTCAATTTATTTTCCTTCCTTTTACTTAGACTATGGATTTAAATAGATAAACATTTTGTTTCTAAAAACTGCTACAAATAATTACAATTGAATGTCTCTGGAAAAAGTATTAAATTGGCCATTATCCTCGCTACTTAAGAAATCCATGAGAGACGTAGAATCTTATCTGAGTAGGATTTAAAATATGCACTCCAACATAAAACAGCAAGTGTGTCACTTAGATCACAAATAATGTCTGGATATGGAAACTAAGTATTTTTTTAATCTCAATCTATACTTCGTGTTTTTTATGCTTGAAACATAATTTTTCAATATTTAAGGAGATAAGGTGCACGAAGATATTTAACTTGAAGGAGATGTGAAGCCAACTTCTTTTTATTCATGATTTTTTCATATGTATTATTGTTAGTGTTTTTGAGATAATGGGTTTGGAATATAGTGATGAAGATTCTAGTATAGCTACTAAATATGACAATTATTTAACATTCCAAGTGCGAAGAAAAACTAACATAAGATTGGGTTTTCTTTACATTTTTCACATGTAATAATGTAGGTGAAGCACCCCTTCTCATAGCTAATGGTGGATTGTCAACGATTTTTCCTAACCATACTACACCTACTTATTATGCGGCAATTAATAATAGCTTGTATGATGTTGTAATGCTATTTGAATTACAGTTATCAAAAGATGGGGTAGGTATATGTCCACAAGATTTAATGTTGGAAAATAGTACAATTTTTAACTTTCTTTGTACACCAATCAACAAAATTCGTATGTTGCCATTGCCAATAATATATCTAGATACTTTTCTATTGGCTAAACTATTGGTATCCTCCTCAACAATATTTGAGGCGAAGTGAAATGACACAACAGGTTATTATTTTGTTTTGGGACCAATATAAAATTCTATGGCTACATAATGTTCCTTTTGCTCCATCTTATCAAATTCCTTTTCACATTGTACCAAAATTCTTATAGAAACTTTTACATGTTTCCCAAACTAAGTAGCCTGTTTTAGCTCACTTCTTATATATTCCTTTTATCTTTCTATAAACATATAAAAATAAAACACCTAAGGGCTACCTTTTTTTTTATGAATGATGTGTTTGCAAATCACCTAGAGGCATAAGTGTTTACCAAGATGAGTTAAAGAGCCTACTATTTTCATGTGGTAATTCCATCATATAATATTTTTAACTAGCCCGTTGAGGCCCTCTTATAATAATAGAAAATATGTAGTCTGAAAATATTAATAGAAATTACCACATATGATGGAATTACCACATATTAATATCTATTTAAATATTTTAAGTCTCCATAAGCTATAATATCTATTTAATAGAAATTCACAGCCCTTTAATGTAAGCAACAATCCACTGTATTAATATCTCCTCAAAACTAAGTTTTTGAATAACTGTAAATAGGAAAGAATGCCAATTTAATTATCATTCATTTTCCCATTTTCTTTTTGTATAGTGTATTTATTATTGGACGAACACTATATTTTACATTACTTTTTTTTTCCTCACAAATGGTCCTTGATTTTTAGACATCAACTTGAGAAACAGTGATTTTAGAAAAGTACCTAAATTTTTTGAAATAATTTTATAGGAAACAAGGCACCAAGAGATGGGAAAATGTTGCAAAGGAAGAGGGTTTAACCTCCTTAAAACAAACATGAATATTTAAATCCACCACTGATTTTGGAGAAGCACTACACAAAACAAAATAAAACATGTTAGAGAAATTGAATTTATTATGTACCAACACGTTTGAAAGAAGTGGGATAAGAATATATGCATCCTAAGACCCTTATTAGGTTTAAAGGGAAAAAATTTCTCTATATTTCCTCATTTAAAACCAGACACATTAAGAGTGAGTTGTATTACAATTTCCTATGTGATATGTTCTAGAATTGCATTCACCACATCATGCAATATTATGCCTTGTTCTGAGTACAAATATCCAAAATGGTTAAGTTTTGCTCCTATTTTTTTTTACGTGAACTAACAATTTCTTCATTGACCATCATTGACTACACATTATTTTTCCAAGATATTATCTTGGTATGATTTTAGAAGAATCTGGTATTTATATCATTATATTTAAGCCATTGTCTTCTATATTTATGCCAGAGGAGTTTTCTTTATGAGATTGGGTAAGCAAACACTATTCACCTCACCCAATCAGAATGTTTTTTTATCTCCTTTTTGACTAATAATATTTTGACATGTGTTGAAAATTATATTCTGACATGTGTTGAGGATCGACCTTACCTTTTTCGCATTGCGAAACCATGGTCTTATTTTCCAAGAAAAATAGTTTTTGACGTGGTCGGCTGATCCTGCATTTGCTATTGGTAGTGCGGCAAGTAATGGACACCAAATGAAAGCCTAAATACCACTAGCAGTTTTTTTTGTGGAGGACTACGATTTCAATAATTTGGGAGCAACTCTGGTATTGTACACTACAGGAAGGCAGTGTCGGGCCTGGAATATGAAGCGATTCGTGTGTCTATCTTTGTTTCTTTGTCATCTCTCCATCGAGTGAGACTGTGAGGACGATAGAGTGACGGTATTTGTTCGTACTTGAAGGTATGCCTTTTATTTCCATTTCGTGGTTCCTTTCCATTTTTATTTGTCCTTTTTCTATGTTATTTTCTTTTTGTTCTCTTAAATGGAATTGATTTCAATCAATTTAGAAGATAAGAAGATAAGTTAATAGGTCAAGAAGACATCGTTGAAGGTCAAAACTGAATAGTGGGTAACCTATGAAGACCTCGCCCTAGAAAGAGTGAAGACCTCCTTGGACTTGTTGGGTCAAGCCTCCTTACTTCAGATTGATTGATTGGAGTGTGTCAGACCTAGGTTATAGCAAAAAAACCTTTGATGTATTCTTCTGTGGTGATATATTTGAACTGAAGCTTGGAAAAAATTGTGACAACTCCCTTTTTGGACAACTTGGATCAGCTGATAGTTCGAACTACTGACAATAGAGGATACTTGAAGTTAGAAAATGTGGAGGTCATTTAAACTTGGAAAAAACTTAAACATATTGCTTCCTATCTCAGTTATAAACCTCAGACCCGAGTATACCTGTAACAAACCTTAGATTTCTGTTTCATATTGGAGCCTAGAATTTCGAACTAGGGTTGTAGGCTTGGACCTCATCACAGTTTAAGGGTATATCTGTCTAAGCATTCAGAATCTTTGTAAAGAAGGAGCAGAACTCCTGCGGCTTGGTGTTGTTGATGTTCAGATTGTTGATGCCTCTATACCTTCGAACCTGTGGCAGTAGTTTATAAAGCTCACATCAACAATAAACTATCATTTAGACTTAAAACCTCTGGACAACGATGAACGTGTGAATAATTGAAGGCAAGATCAATGATGAATTTGGAGGCATGAATTAATATATAATTTACGATTCTGAATAGTGAAGTGAAAAGTCTTGGACAGTGAAGCACTAGGAGGCTTGGAGCATTTTCTTTTTGGACAAGTGAAGCATTGGACAATGGGCTTGCAAGTGCTCGCGAGAGCTGATCTCGAGCCTAGTCACCAAGAAAGCAATATAAATCTTATAATGAAGAGAAGTCTAGAGCAGCTCAACTCCTAGAACCTATCTAATATTATGAAATTACTACAGATTTGCAGTATCTATAGTTGAGTTCGACGCATTATGCGTGGTTACGGCATTTGGGGGATGCGCGAAGACATATATGGGTATGGGTAACTGTATATGGTGTCATATTTCAAATGTTTCTCAGCAAAATCGTGGACTGAAGGAGGGTGTCCCAGAAAATATTATATCATAGTATTGGGAGAAGTGTTTATATGCCATCTCCCTGACTAAGCCATGCAAAGGTGCTAAGATACAACTTTGTAAACATTGGTGGGACATTAGTGGGTGTATGTCTTGCTACTGTGGTTAGCCATATATTTATGCTCACTCGGGGAAGGTGTACACTGTGTGGCCGTGTCTCGAAATTATTGTGGTCTGATTCCTTGGAAGCCTTGGAGGATTTATTCATGGGTGTCTTCCTCGGCCTCATAAATTTGTAGTTGATATTGTCCTGAACTATCTGGCCGCATATTATCGGACCTTATCCATTATCCGATGGGGATGGTGGTTTGAGTTATTGTTTGGTGTAGGTGGCGGGTCTTTTTGGTGAAACCTACTATCATAAATAGACATTTACTGAGATTGATCTTCAGGATGAGTTTATCGGCAGGAGGTACTGTCTCTGTAGAGAGTTGAAGCATTGGGATCGTGTTAAATATGGGGGACTATAGAGACATTTAATTCTACATTTCTAGATTCTTTCCAATGTATTTTTGCACTTCTAGGTGCAATTTCTAATTTAATATTCACTCTTATTTAGTCGGCTCTATGGAAAAGACTGAATTCTTTTTTCCATTATTTAATATTTCTTGTGAAAATGGTTCTTGTTCCATATTTTGTTTTATCTCTTCAAACTTGGATTTGTACCTTGTAACATCTATGTCATGAGGCTGTTATTATTTCATAAACCGTGATTTCAGAGCTATTTTTATTACCTTGATATTTTGTTTCCAAGTATTAATTGGAGATCCAATCACCCATTTATTACAGGACTTAGAGGGTACATCAAAGTACCTAGGAAGTTAATCTACTATGGGTTGAACTTGAATGGTACGACACCATAATCCTCTTGAGGATGAAGAATTAATAGAATAGGTTGTGATTCAACCCAATCCATTCCAACGATTGGGAAGGAAAGGTCATCCTTTGCTCCAAGAATTCACTGCTAGTCAATAACCAGTATAACTTGCCACAATGTGACTAGGTTCCATTTCCTATTACTCCATGTGTGCTTATTTTTTACAGGTTTAATGTTGATTAGATCCAAAAGGGAAATGAAGTCCTCCATTCATCCCTAAGGGGATCCTTAACATGGATGCCTAATTTTTTTTTCCCATATATAAATGGTTGTGTTAAAGTCTACTCTAGAAACAACTTTTTCGTTATTAGATTCCTCCAAATTACAAGAATATGTACAAAAAATTACTTTTTGTTGATAAGTAGCATGTAGGTCGATATTTATTACATTACATATAATATTTTGTGGTATATGCCAAATATGGATTGCAAACTAGTGAAGGGAATTTTTTTCTTCAAGCAACTAAAACACTGAGAAGGAAAAAAGCGTACATAATCCCTTGGAACCCTTTCTAGATTCAACTCTTGAGGAATTACATGCTCACCAGATAGTACTACATTTACAAAGGGCTTCATGTTTTCCTAGTTTAGTCTCTTGGAAGAGTAATATTTTGGGTTTTACCTCCTTTATTAAGCTTCTTATTTTTCTGAAATTTTAATATCACTTCCCATCCCCTTATAGCTCCAGGAGGCACACTTCAATATTTACTTGTGAAATCCGACGCTTCATTTTGAGGATACAAAACCCATTTCCTCGTTGTGATCCATTAAGCTATGCTTAAAATACATTCATTGTTGGGATGAGCTCCCAATTTCTTATCCTCGTCTACTTTATCATTTTCAATCTCTCTATTGGATTTTCTTCCCACATTTTTAACAAATCTTTCTTGGAAATTTTCCTTTCCATTTTCATCTTCTGATTTTTCCTCAGTTGATCTAGAGAAAAAGCTAGGCATATATTTGAGAGAAAAAAGAGAGATATATACCTCTTTGTATTTTGGTTCCAAGCCTTCCTTAGTGTTAATATGAGATGAAACACCTTCGAGAAGGGGAATCTTCTAAAATTCGTTGCTTTTTCTTATTTTTCTACAACATTTGATGGGTTTTCCTAATTTCCTAGATTCTAGATCTCCTCAAAATTATCTAAATATGATAATTCTTTATTGTAGCTACCGTGAGGGTGCTCCTTAGCTTCATTGTTTGAGGATGATTTCTATATAGAATATTTTTTTGGAGAATAGGGCTCCCTTGGAGCAACATTTGGAAAACGGGAATTAAGAGGAGTAGGTTAAATATTTTAACACCTTGTTTTATGGGGTTGCATGTATTGTTCTTTTTCCTCCATTTTATTTTATTTCTCCATAGCCTTTGGGAAGTTCGTAGAAAATGAACATACTCATGGCATGATTTTCACTTAAATGGAACTTAGTTGTAGTCTATAGGTTGAAAAATATAGCAATTGTCTGAGGTGAGCTACACTAACTCAAGGAGAGGTTTTTCTGGACCCACCTCCACACAAATTTGGGCACATGCAAATCTTTCCTCACATGGCTCAATTTGATATACTTATCAACTAAAATAATTTCCAATATTCTAAGTAATTCCTCATTCCATCAATGTAGGGGATGGTGGGACAAGTTAACCTAGATAAGGACAATAGAGGGTATGCCATTTTCCATATTGAAGTTTGGGTTCCATTTGTCAATATATAATCCTCGGGAATCCATGAACTATAGTCCACTTCTAAAGATTAGGTACCAATCTTAATATTGTTCAAATAGAAAGATAAAAAACCCTCTACCATAGAAATACAAAGAAATCTTCCCCTTGATTAGTGATTTTAGTTCTTGTTAATTTCCAAGAATTCAAGGAATTAGGAGAGGGCTACATCATATTGAATTGCCCATTGAATCCATCTCTTCCTTTGTTTTTAATTTTTTTTAATGAAACCATTAGGTTTGATATCGAGCCTCACCTAGATTACTCCAATGAGCTATATATTCACCATGCCATGGTGAATATATAGCTCATTGGAGTAATCTAGATGAGGCCCAATATCAAACCTAATGGTTGCCACTATAACACTAAGAGTATATCCAAAAGCCTGTAAGTTATATATAGCAAGAATTTTTTACTCATTAAGGGTTGAGACCCTAGGAGGGTGGGGGAACCTACTCCTTGAACCTTATCACAATGTGCCAAACATGTACCCAATGGGATTTTAAACTAAGTGGAGGGGATAACATCCCATTGTGCCAACAACTCCATCAACCCATGAGAAGACAAATTTAGGATACATTAATTTAATAATGTTTGAAGAGAAAAATTGTGATATTCTTATCATATGGGGGAATCAAGTGAGGGCCACTAATGTCCTAAAAATAACCAATTTGAAAGCTTGACCCATAATCTCCTACTTATAATTCATAACACTAAACCATATAAACTAACCCACTAAACTAAATTATTATATAATTATATTTAAAATAAATATATATATATATATATATATATATAGAGAGAGAGAGAGAGAGAGAGAGAGAGAGAGAGAGAGAGAGATCTGATAATTTAAAAAAAAATAAAATAACAATTATGTTGTAAGGTGTTCTCCTAGTGTAGTGGATGTATTGATGAGATGTATTTCCACACCATATCCTTATATTTTTTGAAATGACGAGCAAGCCTTCTTCCATCATCCATGTCTTAGGATTAGACCTAATAGATCAAGCATGGTGGATTTTGTTTCATTAAAGGTATCTCCTTTACAAATGAAAATATCCAAAGGTTATCCATAGTGTCCAAGAAGTGCACTAATTTCCTTCTTAGCGTCTTCAGTTAGACCGAAACCTATGTACGAAAATTATTTAGCACCATGCACTAAGCCAATGATTGGCTCAATGTTTTTTACATATTATCCATTCGATAGGACTAAAGCGATATTCAATAGAAAAATTAAAAAAGGAAGTGACCCAATAATTAGCTCAATGCATGGTGCTTAATATTTTACTCCTATATAGACCTTGAACATCTCAAATGGATTCAATGAATGATCCAATTTGTCTTTAAAAATGACCACACATTTTAGAATGCTTTCAAAGTTTTCCACTTAAATATATGTTGGTGCAAGATACCAAAGTGTTTTGAGCCTCACATTTTCCATAAAAACTCTTTTGTTATAATTCACAAGAATTTTTTCAAGATCTTCCGTGAAAATACCAAATTCCTACTCCAAAAACTAAACAAAATGGTCATGCCTCCTACTTTATCCATCATAGTATTTTTGTAATACAAATACTATTATGCAAGCTCACAATAATATTCCTTCACATTTAACAAGGGCCCTTTAATCCGACCATGTAAGGTACATATGACTATCGTCATATACATTTCCCATGCCATTATCACCCCCAAAATAAGGATTGTAAATGGAAATTTATGCTTGCCTTCACCATTGCAAGAGAAATTCTCATCTTCCTTGGATTTAGAATTCATCTTCGTGGAATTCTCAAAGCATGAAGTAGTGAGTTCAAATTTAGGAATTTTACGCTAAATTATACTCATTCAATGGAAAAAGGTTACTATCTTGAGAAAACTAGATGGAATTTCTTCCACTTTCATGATGATTTGGAGCAAATTGTTGGGCAATTTGACATAAATTGGCATGATCCTCATCATATTGTTGAATGACTTGCATGGCATTGTCCATGTAGATGGAACGAAATACTTCATATACTACCTTAATTTTCATATTTTGAACACTCACCATGCGAACAATTTTCTCTGCCTATGTAACCTGTTTCTCCAATTTTGTTATTATTAAAGCAACGATTCACAATCCTTTGCCAGCCATTTCGTTACTTAAACACTTTGATATGGGCTTATTTAATATTCAATACATGATGGAATTGTTGTGTCCCTCCTAGAGTTAATTGCATGTAGGTAGATATTTGAAGGGTTGGATAGAGTGGTGGGTGGCCAAGATGTGAGTTCGGAGGAATGGTAGTTGTGATTTTGGTGGACGTTTAACGAGAATGTCCACTCAAATGTGGATATAAATTTGGCTATTGACATTACATTTATTCACACATGAATGAGGAAATTAAAAGTTAACTCACCTTCTAAACGGGGCTCTATACATTTCTCTTTAAATTTTTCAATGTTTTTATGGAGTATGATTGTTGCAAAGTTGTTGCCACTAGGACTAGGAAGTTTAAAGGTTGAGTCTCTAAATTTTCAAATGTTAGTAAGTGGAAAATTTAACTTTTCATTTGAATTTGCATAAGTTGTCTAATAATTTTAAAATATTTTTATTATCAATATTAAATTTACTCAAATACTATCATTATTTACAATTTTTTTTTGGTATTATATCTTATAGATATTTTTATTGAGCCAAAATAAAAAAGTTGTCTAATTCAATTTTATTATTGAGTGGAATTATAATTATAGATATGTTTATATTTTATTTTTTTCAATTCAATTTTAGTTTTATTTATGGAATTTTAATCTCTTTTTTTTTTAAGTAAAAGACTTGCACAAAAAGATGTAAGGCTTCGGCCATTTGGAATTTTAATCTTAAATCAAGACATTTTTTTTGTTTAAATTAAAAATAAATAAATGTATTAATCAATTTAATTTAATTTGAAGTCATTATCAAGTATTATTAGATTCACATATTTATGTTATGGAATGCTCTAGATTAATATTCATTCTATAATATTAATTTATTTAATATATTTTTTAATTTAAATACATGGAATATGAATCTATTTAATATTTTTTTTATTGAAATACAATAAATATGATAGCGTTGTCATAATTCAACAATGGTGAATGAAAATTGATAGATTTTTTATAAGGGCTAAATTACATGACTCAAGAAAAGATAATCTATACATTTATTAATTATACTATAAGGTGTTTGTCTTAGTGAATTCAATCATTGATGTGATCCTCTATTCATTATTTTTGGTTGATATTTTATTATGACCATCCAACTTAGCTATGTCTTCCACATCTAGGCCCCAAACCTTAAGCATGAAATTCCACAAGCATGGGTTTGTTACTTTGAGGATAATTAAGGTAGGTAATGTGTGGTAGTTTGAAATATCAAATGTTGCTTCCTTTCCCGCAGTTGGTAGATCTCTTTATGGAATATTTAAGGGAAAGAAAGGAATATGTGATTTTGAATGTTTGTCGATGGATGTATGCCTATTAATAAATTTAGGGGTTCAAAATTTAATTGGGGTTTTTATGTGGGCAGGTATTTTTTTTTCAAGTGAGGAAAAAGCTTCCATTCAAATTGCTTAACCTTCGATATTCTATGCATGCAGAGCCATGAGTAATAAAAAATCCTAATTCTTCCATTCTAAGCAGTTAAAAAAATGGTGGTGGAGATCCTATGGCCAATATTTTGAGCTTTCCAGATAGGGGTTTTTGGTTGGATGGGCTTGGATTGGGAATCATGGACAAAATGATAGATGCTACATAGAAATGTGTCACTCCATGTTCCTTTACACATATTTGTTTACAAGGGAAATTTTTTTATACATATATTTGTTCTTCTAAGTATTTCTATTCCCCTGGAATCTCTAGCCACTATTAGGAAACATATGTAGATTCCATAGAAAAATATGTTTGTTCAGGTTCACTAACTAGAAGGATATTCAATGTGCTTATGTACATGTACTTGTGGTTGTTTGGAAAAAAATTTATACATATATTTGTTCTTCTAAGTATTTCTTCTATTCCCTGGAATCTCTGTACTATTAAGAAACATATGTAGATTCCATAGAAAAGGATGTTTGTTCGAGTTCCTTTAGAATGAAGAATGATGTTAAGTCCTATATTGTAGATGTAGCCCCTTAGTATGTTAGTGTGGCCCCCTTGTTATTTATTGTGTACCCTTGTAACCCCATTTTTGTTATTATTGTGCCCTTAAATTATTATTTTTAGGTCAGCTAGGATTAAATTGTGGCCCACTAGGATTACATTAGCGCCCCATGGACTCCTATATATAGAAAGGAGGTTTTGTAAATTGTATCATCCAAGAATTGTTCATTTATGTAATGTATTGGAGGTTGCCCCTCGAAGTGGCTTATTTCTAAGGCGTTGATATCTCTTTTCTTCTATTTTTGGAGCTGGTTACACAACATTTGGTATCAGAGCTTTGGATTCTAGGGTTTCGCTGCTCCAAACAGATCATGTAGTGGGATTTTATTATGCTTTTTCTCAGTTTAGGCTGAAATTTTGGTCTGACTGAAATCTACGGAGAAGATTGTCTAAAAATTTCAGAGCTTGGTTCGCAATATTTTCGGAGATATCATCTGTGGAAGTTAGGCCTTTTTTCAAGCTCCTAAACAGGTCATCGTGGAATTTTCGCTATAAAAATGTTTCTACGAAGGTTCAGAATCTGAAATTCGTATGGTGCAAAGCTGAAATCCTGAGAAAATTCGTCAAAAAATTTCAGAGCTTGGTTCGCAATATTTTTGGAGATATGATCTGTGGAAGGTAGTGCTTTTTCAGGCTCCTGAATTTCATCTCAAAGAGGTGATCGTGGGAAAAGTTCAATAACTCTCTCTCTGAAGATTGGATTGGAGTGCCGTCAAAAGTAGTCACAAGTACACAGCCTGTAGTTTCTTCTCTATCAATTTCAGAGACAAAGGACAAAACAGTGACACGTGGCAAGTCGTACAAGTTCGCTCTACTGAACCAGTCCAGAATTAGGTCATTGTGGGAGATTGGACACAAATTTTTCTTGGAGAATCCAAATCAGGTCAGACCTGTGGCATTTGAAAGAAGCTTCAGAGGGCTACTACAGGGCTGAATTTGAGATATCGAAGATTTTCAATCACAAAGATAATCCAATTTCAATATCGAGCTCCTCAAAAGCAAGAAAAAGGTGTGTATTGTTTTTTTCCGAAGTGCATAAGTCTTGTTTGAAGAATCAAGTTGAATTGATTCCAAGGGCATATTGAAGAATTTTTGTCAGTAATGGGTTCTATTATGCCTCCAAAAAATAATTCCATACCCATTAAGCCCTCAGAAAGCTATACTATGATGCATGAGGAGGAAGAATTGCAATATGAGATATCAAAATTACGGTACCAAGTGCAACAAATTTCGATCTTACGAAGAGCAACCGAAGATGAAATAGATGGTTTAAAAGCAGAAATGGAGGCTAAATTGGATGGTTTGAAGGATCAAATAATAGCTAATATGGATGATAAATTAGTGGAAGATCACAGCGAGCATCCACAACAAGTTCTCGAACTCTCAAAAGATAACCCAACTTTGGTGCAGAATCTAATGAAACAACAGGAAGATCAACATCATATCAAAAGAAGTTATGAAGCAGTCATAGAAACAAGAACTCAACAAGTACGATCAATTTCAGAGTATCTCAGCAAGTGGAAGAACTTTCCTGTAGAATATTTCACATGGGAGGATGAGAATTTTATACAGAAGCATCAAGAAATAATCAAGCGTTGAGGACAACACTTGTTTGAAGGAGAGGGACATGTTAAGTCCCTATATTAATAGTATAGCCCCTTATTATGTTAGTGTAGCCCCCCTTATTGTTATTATTGTACCCCTGTAACCCCCATATTGTTATTATTGTGCCCTTAAATTATTATTGTTAGGTCGGCTAGGATTACATTGTGGCCCCACAAGGATTACATTATGGCCCCATGGACTCCTATATATAGAAAGGAGGTTTTGTAATTTGTATCATCCAAGAATTGTTCATTAATGTAATGTATTGGAGGTTTCCCCCTCAAAGTGGCTTATTTCTAAGGCGTTGATATCTCTTTTCTTCTCTTTTGGAGTTGGTTGCAACATATTTGTTTACAAGGGAAATTTTTTTATACATATATTTGTTCTTCTAAGTATTTCTATTCCCCTGGAATCTCTAGCCACTATTAGGAAACATATGTAGATTCCATAGAAAAATATGTTTGTTCAGGTTCACTAACTAGAAGGATATTCAATGTGCTTATGTACATGTACTTGTGGTTGTTTAGAGATCCCCTTATAATTTTATGTTTTTCACATTGTGCAGTTGAAAAATATTGGTTCCCATTAGTTCTTCGTTCACCTAGGTTTAGGAATTAAATCTCCATCCGCCAACATTCCTTCATAAATAACTACTTGACATGGTTAATGTTCAATTCCCTTAATGTCTTTCATATATTGAGGCAATATTAATAGTCAATGACTATGAATTTGGGATTGTAATTACTAATGGGAAAATAAATAATCCATTGTTGGAGCATCAAGATGGATGTTAATCATGTTGAGAACTACTCCAACTATAGGAACTTAAAAATCCATTTCATATAGTAATGGAATGTCGGGGCCTAAAAAAAACACCTATGTAAAATTTCTTTTGGATTCAAAACCCGTGAATAACCCTTTAAAATTAAAAAATAGTAATATAAGTCTCATAATTAATAAAATGGAATACTAAAATATCCCATCACGGGGATAAATAGAAACAAAACTTAGCAATTTTCGACCATGATTCCCTCATAGTTTGATTATGGTTCCATCCAAAACATTGTTCTTATGTTTTAAATACATTTCTTTTAGAATGTGGTTGTAGGCATCCATTACCAATTGGAGCATCTCAATTTTTATTTAAATGATGAAATCATGTCATTAAGATACATTAATTATATAAAATTGATGTAGTAATCCATGATCCATATTCACAAGTATGGCTACAATCATTCATGGTCTATATTCCATATGAGGAATATACATGCCTTAGTAGGATTTCTCCTCAAAGCCATTAAAATATATACCCATTGTGATCTCAACATGTGACATGCAAGAGGCGGGGAGATAACAACATTTTTCCAAACCAAAAGAGTTAAATCCAATTTACAAGACATCTATTTTAACACACACACACACACATACCTTATTTTGTTAAATATGCGCGAATATAAAATTTTAATAAATGTATTCATAATTAAAGTTATATTGATAATGATCATTAACAAAATTAGTTTATTGACCTTAAGAAAGTAAGAGATTATTTGGAATTTTAAAATGCTAAGTCTATAATAAGAAAGCATTGAGAAAATTATTTCAATATCACCTTACTTTTGCTAAGTTAAAAAGTTAGCAAGGTCGGTACTGTGACAAACATTTTCAAATCGTTGTTTCCTATTTTTGCATTTCTATATTGTGATTTTCTAGAATAGCATTTCTATATTCATGATCTTATTATTGCACAGAAATTACAAAATCATCAATAAATATTTGCAAGTTCATAAATAAATCCTCCTCTCTATTTCCATGTTTTGTCTCCTATTCCAGTTTTCCACGATTACTTTGCTAAACCTATCTACTTGCCTCTGCAAGAGGAGAAATTTGGGTAAGCTCTAGATGAAAAAATAATAAAGGTTTCAGATGAACATCTTGGCATCTCTAGAGGTAGCCATACTATCAAATCTTATGGATAAATATTTGGAGGTGGAAAATATGACTAAAAAGTATGAAATAAGAAGAGAAGATGAATAAATTTAGCATGAAAGCAAAGAACATGCAGGGGAATATTGGGAAAAATGCAGTCAAATTATAACACCCAAGCAAAAATTCCATGTAATAAACGTTAATAAAGGAAAAATAATAACCACAGTTAGAGACAATTATTCAAAGTTTAATGTTGGGAAAATATCCTAGTGTGGGTGTTAATTTGGTTTATTATGACTAAATAAAATTGGCAAAGGCAATGACAAAGGCTTTAGAAAGGCAAGAGGCATTAATTAGCATTTTATTTATGAAAATAGTGGAAATTAGGAGAAAAGGAAGGTGAAAGGTCACATGTTGCATGTAATGAGGGAAATGAAGGAAAATAATGGAAAATTGAACAAATTAGAGGCCTCATTGATAAAAGGCTTCTAAGGATCAATTGGTAGCTTTTGTTAGTACAACATTTTTTCAATTTAGCTTTGGAGCTCTCTCTCTATTCTCTCCCTTTAATACTCTTGGACACATGGAGTTTTCTTGGAGAATTTTAGCATTGGAAAAATAAAAAGCAAAGAAGGAAAGAGGAAGAAAAGACAAAGCAAGGAAGAGTGGGATCAAGCGGCTAAAGTGGGATTATTTGCAGGTATTGATTTGCATTTATGATTTCCTTACTAGTTTTGACATGCATGGTTATGCATGTGTGTTCTTGGTTCTATTGTTGTCATGGGCATGGGTTTTTCCAGTTGTGAGAGTTTTCTTCACCCTTTCCCTGCCATTTCTAGATGGCCATGGTGTGATGGGGTTCTCATGTTTTGGTTGATCTAGATTGCAGGATGGATTCAAAACTAAGTGAGGTGGTATCTGAAAGAAAGAACACATGGAATAGTGATCCTTGAACTAGATTGTGGATTGTGGTATAACTCTGACCTATTAACCCCTGGACCAGACTGTGGTTTGTGGAAAATCCAAATATTGTGTGCCTCGATAGGCTTATGAACCATCGAGTAGTGAATGTTGGGATATATGGTAAAGCCTAGAGGTGTGTGCCCTCGACCAGGGCTATGAGCCCTTGGCCATTGAATGAAAAGATATATAGTAAATCCTTGAGGGTGGTGTCCTGATTAGGCCTTAGGAGCCTCGATCGTTGTATGGTGGGATGTACGATAAAGCCTAGAGACTAGGAGACAAGAAAATTCCGCACGATGTAGGTGGATAAATATGGTGGCATCCATAATTGTTTAGGGCCTAGTGATCTAGTGGGGATTATGATAATGCCTGGTTTTATTGACAAGGGTGAGGTGGTTTAGGCTTGGGAATCACTAGTTTATTTTTTATTATGAGTCCCACATTCATACTTGGAATATGGCACAGGTCTGACTGGTTGAAAGAAATATTTGGTTAAGCTAATCTATGGTTGAGTGCTACGTGGAAGTCCCAATCCTGGTTGGTTTATGAATTCATTAATAAGAGTTTCTTCTCCTTGGTATTTCATGTGTAAATGTATTGGTTCATATGTGGCATTTATGGTTGTTGTATCCTTGTTAATTTTGTTGGTTATATGCTACTTATGAGCATGTTTTATGATAGTTATGATGTATGGATATCATCATGTTTGGGTTGTTAAATGAATGAAAAATGCATATATTACCTAATATATGATAATCCAGCTAATGTGATAATGCATCAATGCTTCTTTACGAATCTCAGATAATTATGAGGCCCCTATGGCCAGATATGTTATTATGACCTATAGATTACATAATTGTGACATGTTCAATGAAATTCCTGTCATGGATAGTGTGGTTCGAGTCAAGTCATTGATCAAATGTTTTCATTAGTACCTTTTTTTCAGTGTTATTTATGATTTCTGAGAGTCTCATGGAGTTATGGGAAGGGTCTTGAGTCCTAGCCTTGAAAAACTGACACAAAATTTGGGGTTGCTCGCTCAAAACTAGCTACAAAAGTCCCCAGTCATTGTCTTGCCTTGTTATGGGATTCATTTGAGGCCTACAGCCATATGCATGGTTTGTCAAGGGAGTCAATGAGGGCCTATACCAGTGAAAATTTATGTTTCCTGAGGGGTTGGCCACCTCGAAGGCTTGGTTAGCTCCTGGAGGTTTTGTAGCATATCTGGAAGGTTAGTTTGGTTCAATGCCATCAGTTCCACTTCCTTAAATGTACATGAGGAGTTGAATCACATCATAGTAGCCTCTCATCACTTGTTTACCCTAGTGGAATCAGTATCTTAAGTAAATTTTGGAGGAGGGTGGTTACAGGGTGGTATCAAAGCGTGTTTCGTTCTCTTTGGGTGATGCTTGGTTTATGTTCTCTTTGGGTAATATCTCATACCACAGAGTGGTATCAAAGCATGGTTCAAATTTTGGACTAGATGGGAGGAATGTGACTGTCATGCATACATGTAGGTTGTATATGTTCTTGTTACATATTCATGGTGGTGGTCATTGTTACAGTTGTGTTGACACGTATAATTTGATGATGTTTATGTTTTGAGATTTGTTTGTTGTGAATGCATGTTGGTTGTATATGCATTTTTTAGACATGCCAATGTCTATATGTTATTATGCATGAATTTTCATACATATACTTGTCATGCATAAGGTCATTATAGGCATTACAAGAATTTTAGGTCATCAAGATGTTGTTGGTATGTTATGATGTTGATGTGTTGGTTGAGATAGGGTAGGAGATGCATATCATCAAAGTGAAGTTGCGCCACTAGACTTAGGGGTAAGAGAAGATAGTCATGTAGGTTTGTATGTTTGGCATGTTGCTATGTCATTAATGGTTGTTATAATAATTATATTTACTTATATGCTTGTCATTCTATTGTTTTTAGGGTTACATATATGATAAACGCTAGTTGATCAATGTAGGCATATGCACATGTGTTAGATAGTCATGAATGATAGTAGCATGTTGTTGTATGCATTGTGGTCATATTCCTAATGATTATGGTCACTGTAGTTGAGGTGTTGATGTTATTATGTATCATGATAATTTGTATTGGCCTATGAAGATGGTTAGGGTTATGACATTAAGGTATGAGTCGGCCTATTTGTGGTATTGTGTTGTACTAATCTAGACCGATTGTACATATGTGATTGTTATGCATCAATGATATTTTTTTATGAGTTTACAATGTGAACATGTTAGCTATTTACTGTTATGCATATCATGACCTTATTTATGTTTTATTTCATTTCTTGTGAAGTTATATCATCCTAATCTAGATTAATTGTGCAGACAAGATAGCCTCCACTAAGATACATCAAGGTATGAGTTTGCTTATGTCGTCTGTTTGGTGCTTAAATATTTTACTATGTCGTTTAATTAGTGTTTGAGTGTTTGATGTCAATTATTTCATCTATCTATTTTTTGAATGTTTCATTACTTGCATGATATGATTATGTGTCTATAAGATTGCCAGAATAATGATCTTGTTTTATTACGATTCTACTTACACATACGTGTTGAGATAGTTGATATGTACTTGAGCATAAGTAGGTGATAGTTGTAGCATTATGTCTAATGACTATGGTTAATTTTTTATTATGACATGAATATTTGTCTTTGTAAAGGTTGATTTCAGGTTAGTATACATGATGCCTTGATCTTTGGAGCATGTTATTGACATGTGTGAACAATTGCAGGGAAACATGATCGGTAATAAAATGACAAGGGAAAATTGAATTCTTTAGATATATAACAGTTGGGTGATGTGACAACACATAATAAGACTCAATTGCAGCAAGGAAAAAGGTAAAAGGAAGGAATTGGGTAATATTCCCTTTGGAAATTTTTTGAAACCATAATTCCAAACGAATGAGTGTTTTGCATACAGGAAGTCTTCATAGCCTTGATTTCATCTGAAATTACATGGATATGTTCTATATTTTTTAATATATATTTGACAAGTATAAAATTTAGTTTCCAGTATGGGTGGATTATTCAAGGGAATTGGATTCCCTTGAGAGATGGCATGGATATGCTTACTTACAAGGAAATGTGCTTGGCATAACAAGGTAAGATAAATGGTATATTGTTATGTTTATTTATGCAATGACAATTATGTGCTTATGGTAATATGATGCAAGGGATTGCATGTCAAAAGAGACTACCATGAAATCTTGGAGAAGGCTCATGTTGAGATTTTCCTTGGAAACATTGGGAATCCGTGGGGATTGAGTCATGATGTTTGTTGCTAGTCTTGTGCTTTTGGCATTTTGTGATTTGTTGTACTTTATTGCAGCTTTGTTCATGTCTAGTGCTTGATCATGCCACTTTGTTTTTGGTGTTGTATTGCTATTTTTTTTCATGTTTTTCTTGTGGTTTGTTTCTTGTTCTTGCCTTTTAGGTTTTGAGAGTATTGGAAATTGGTTGGGAAAGAGGAAAGTTAGGGGAGTTTAGGAAGAGCTGGATGAAGCCCAATAGGTAATGTAAGACTTGGATGAAGCCGATGCATGAATTAAGGGCGGATGAAGGAAAGGATATGAGAACCAGTTGGATTGGTTTCGTTCATTTAGATAAATGGACAATGTTAGGAAAGTCACGAGCAAGGTAATCAAGAAAGGTAAAGTAAATGGATTTGAGGTGTCATATGCCTTGCATATTTTGGGAAATATTGTTCTCAATGTTGTGCATGTGTGCACAGATAAAGGGAGTTATATTAACCTAGAATTTATGATATATGGTAATTATGGTGTGATCATGTTTATACAGATGTTTATATTTATATATGTATGTGTGTATGTCATTGTCTAACAGGGTCGTCGGGGATCATGATTGTTTTATGCTAATGTTTATATGTATATATGTATGCGTGTATGTTGTTGTCTCATAGGGTCATCACGGATCATGATTGTTTTATGCCGATGTTTATATGTTTATATGTATGTATGTCCTTGTCTGACAGGGTCATCAAGAGTCATTCTGGTATAGGAATGATTACTTATGCAGGTGAATGGCGTGAAGAGGTTCCTCATTTAATGAGGAGTCAAGTGGGAAGAGTAGCCCTCATAGATCTACAAGGTTAGTATCATGTGGATATGAATTGATATTATATGATTGTAATATTCCTATGTTTATGTCATGGAAAGATAATGTTGAGGGATACATCAACGAAATGGGAGCAGTGTGATCAGTGGCATGTTAGGACAAACATGGAAAGAAACTAGAAGCAAGGTTGCTTGGTAGAGTCAGTGTGTGGTATATGGACGTGTAGTACTACTGTTATATGTATGTTGTACATGTTTCACTTGTGATGTTGTGTGCATGCAATGTTGTGTATATAGGGTGTTGTGTACATGTTGTTTATGCAATGATATGTATAGTTGGTTTTGTGTACATTTTGTTTATGCAGTGTTGTGTACATATGGTGTTTTGTGCATGTTGGATATGTTGTGTTTTATATAGAAGGCATTGTGAACATGTTGGATATGCGGTGTTGTGTACATATCATGCTTTGTTATGTTGTATATGCAGTGCTATGTACATATGGCGTGGTGTGGATGTTGTGCATATGGTGCTATGTACATGTGGTTTTGTGTGTATGATTGTACATGGGGTGCTATGTGTAGGTGGTGTGTACATGTTATGAATGTGGTTCTATGCACATGTGGTCTTGTGTACATGTCATGCATGTGGTGGTGTACATGTGTTGTTATTTACATGTTGTACATGTGGTGTTTCGTACATGTTGTGCAGGTGGTGTTGTGTACATGTCGTGTTGGTGGTGTTGTGTACAGGTGGTATTGTGTACATGTTGTATACATGGTATTGTGGTACATGTGGTATTGTGTGCATGTTGCACATGTTGTGTTGCACACATATGGTATTATGTTCATGTTGTACATGTTTTTTTGTGTAAGTGCAGTACTGTGTATTTGCATTGAGTAGTCGTGGTACCATGATATGTGTATTCATTGTGTTTTACTTTGTGTATGTACATGTATTGTGTTGTGGGGTACATTGGGTGTAGGTGTATGTGTTGAGGTGTATGCTAGGTGTAGGTGTATGTGTTTTATGTCAAGTGTAGTTGCATGTATTGTATGGTGTTGTATGTCATGTGTGGTTGTATGTATGTGATGAAAATTATGTGAATGTGTACGTGGTTGAATAAAAGGAACTGGGTTTTAATCTGGTGTGCATATGGAAGGGACACAAGATAAAGGTAGAAGGCTAAGGATCGATTAAAGGCTAAGTATCAATATTTTATTCAGTTTTAATTATGCATGCAATCTATGATTATGGTTTATGATGGTTATATGTGATTTATAATTTTTATTATGATGGTTGTGTTTCGAGCTAACTGGATGTGATATGTTTAGACATGATGATTTGATCAAACATCTAGTTTAACTTGTTGTGATAGGAAGTGAACATATTGCAAGTGTACCTTGTTGACGAGCTACCAATGAGATATGATTTTATTTTATTTCAATTATTCTTGCACCTACTGGAAATGATTTTCTTGTTATAGGAAGCATGAAAATGCCTGTTTGGGTGGTTGGAACTAGTTGTGGACAATTTTGTCACATGCTAGAGATACCTAGAGTTGCAAAGTTGCCATAGACCAGTGCCTAGGACATCTTAATATAGTAAGGAGCTCTTCATATAGCTTGGGTTGTCAATCCAAAAGCTCACTTACCATCTCTTGTAAAACAAGGAAATAAATTTCGAATGGTACCAAACTCTCTCAGAAGCTGATACAAAGATAAGAATATTATAGGGACATCATGTAAAACTCCAATACAAAGGCATCAGACAGTTAAGAGACAGCTTACTGTAAAGAGGGCCAGTTCAAATAATATATCACAAAAATCAAATATCAGGAAGTGAGTGCAGCGAGGAAACATAAAGAAGATATTAGTTAACATGAGACTGATACCCAGATACACAACAGAACCACATAAGGGCATACCAATTTATGAATCCTTATATGACAATGGCGTTTTAAAAGCACCCTCCTCATGCAACTTATATAGCAGAAAATATGGATGAGATGAACATGGAACAGTATATCATGACTAGGCCTATTTAAAGCGCTTGACTAATTCCAGAAAGGGCACCAACAAGGATGAATCCTTACTGCAAACTAGTGAGCCACTCGCATTCTAGAGCATGATACAAGAAGATAAATAGCATGAAATGAGATATTGTATTAACACATAAGAGAAATTACATACTGTGAGATACCAAAGACCAAAATCCTCATTACAGTTATAACTCCTCCTCACTGAGACCCTACGGGCTCTGAACCTTCATACAAGGATATTACAAAATGTATACAAAAGCCTTTTCACTGCACATTTTGCTGATAGAAATCTGGAACCCTTACAATGTCTTTCTTTTCAGCTTTTATAGAAGGGATAGAGAATTCTAGAGAAGGAGGTAGATGGAAAACATTTAATGACTTATTTTGAATCAGATGGCGGAAAACATTCGCGCCCACACTATGAATGACTGAACATAAATGACTGTACTTTACGATTTATTTCTGGAAATGAATGCTGGGAATGAAAATCTGCTTACAAACAAGACATAAATAATAAAATATGTAGATATTCGACTCTTTGCTGGAGGAGGGCGATCTGTGGTAATTAAACCTTGAGGCGCCTGCTTCTGGACGTGGTACTTTCGATCTACAGGTTTTGAATTTAAATTTGAAACCTTTTTCATGCTGGACACTGAATTCATTGCTCCTTCATTAATAATCTGCTGCTGCATTAATGTTTTCATCCGCCCAAATGTGCCTTTTTGATTTTCTTTGGAGGGCTCTATAGATTGAAATATCTTTCTTCAATGGGGGTCACATCATAGTGGCTCCCGGATCCTTTCCGCCAACTTCATTCCCACAACAAGTTCCTACAAAAACAAAAGCCTGTTGAATAAGATTAATCACAGAGAGAGTGGACGTAGTGAGGTTAATGGAAGTGGTGGCACAGATTTGAAAGGATGATGAGATGACGCGGGGTGGTGAAAAACACAGAGGAACAGCAGAGAAATAGGAAGTGAAAATGAGGTAATACAAAGGGACGATGATAAGTGCAAGGAGTAAAGACATCAAACAGAGACACTAAAATGCAACACATAAACAGAATATGTGAATAGTGGAAGGAACAGCAGGTGACACGTTGGCAGATGACGAAAAATGGCGAAACAATGCTAATGGCACCAAAACTCAAAGATTAACTTTCGTGGGAGTTACGAAGAAAAACGTGTCAAAAAAATGGAGCAAAGGCTTTGGAAGTGGGACCCAGGGTGCACATTGCAAATTCGCAAGCGGAGAAAATGTGATAGACGGAGCGATGGAATAACCAGAATCTGCGCTCTGCGCTATGTGAGGGGCGTGACTGGTCGAGCGCCGATCGCAAAAACGAAAAATGCGATGTCGGAAAATGACATGAACGGGAAACTGCGCTTTTGCGATGGGGAGGAAAAAGCGACAGCGCGATCATACGATTTGCGATAAACGCACTAAGGGGCAGCACTTGGCTATATGGATGAAAGGAGGCGCGGAGTTAGGGGAGAAAGGAGCTAGGCCTTATATAACTTTTAAAAGTAGATTTTAGCCTTTTTTCAATGTAATTCCGGCTTGGGAAATGGCAACGATAAGGAAGAAAAAGGGGACCCTAGATGTAATTTGAATGTACGGGCTGATTTTATACAACATTGGCTCCATCTGGGGATGGCATGTTCGTCCTCGGGCATGCCGAGAATGCGCAGACCTCAGACCCTCTTGTGCGTGAATTTCATTCTACGATTCCTTTGCTTTTCCTCAAAACCTATCAGTTTATTTATACTATTTACATTCAAAATTGAAATCACACTTACATACATCATATCCATTAAAATACATCAAGCCTGGTCTGCTTGAGTTAGTACTGAAAGTAGTGTTTAAGGAATTGTCCATTCACAGGGGCATCCAGCAGATCACCCTGTAGGTTTTCTAACATGAAAGTATTATTTCTCCCTAGATTCACGATTTTGAATGGGCCAAACCACAGTGGATCAAACTTAGCATGCTTGCCCTTTTCTGCTCTGCGAACATCCCACCTGAGAACCAGGTCTCCAACTTGAAATTTTCTATCTTTTTCATGGCGATCAAAAATATCCTTCATTTTTTCCTGATACTCTACCAATCTCTTATTTACCTGGTCTTGTGTTTCCTCTAATTCCACCAATTGGTTTATTCTTCTGATCATATCATCTGGTTCTTCCTGACTTTCCTGCATGAAACGTGCCACTGGTAATGCCAATTGCAGGGGAAACACAGCAGCTCGCCCATACACCAGCTCGCCCATACACCAGCTCATAGGGTGACTTCCCTGTTGCTCTCTTGCTCGTTATTCTGTTCGCCCATAGGGAAAACTTTAATTGAGAATCCCAATTCTTCTGATTCTCACTTATTGTTTTCTTTAGGGCCCTCACCAGGGTTTTATTAGAAGACTCTGCTAAGCCATTCCCCTGTGGATAGTAAGTTGTGGAGTGAGTCAATGTAATGTTATACCTTTGGCAGAACTTTACAAACCTGCTAGACTTGAAAGCCTGCGCATTGTCAGTTACAATTCTAGCAAGGCAGCCAAACCTAGATATGATATTTTCCTCCATAAACCTCATTATTACGGCATCTGTAGCATTTCTGGTAGGTATGGCTTCCACCCATTTCGTGAAATAGTCTGTGGCCGTTAATAACCATTTATATTGGCCACCTGATGGGGGATGTATCTCTCCTATAAAGTCTAACCCCCATTTTTGAAATGGTTCATTCACATGAATAGGAATCAAGGGTAAAGCTGCTAATTTCTGTCTTCCTGCAAATCTTTGGCACTTGTCACATGCTCTGACCCAGGCAAAAGTATCTGAGTACAGTTTTGGCCAGTAAAAACCAGCCCTCAAGATTTTATGAGTTGTAGCCTTCCAACTGTAATGTCCTCCACAAATTCCTTCATGAAATTCTGTCATTACATTCTGCACCTCATTCTCTGTGAGGCATAACAGTAATATACCTAAAGGATCTCTCCAATAGAGCTGTCCATTGGCAATTATATATTTATGAGATTTCATCCTTACAGCTCTGTATTTTATCTTATCACAACTTGGAGGACAGCTAAGCGTTAAAAGATATTCAACTATTTCTTTATACCAAGGACTAGTTAGATATTTCATATGTATCTTTTGAGTGGCCATCTCCAGCCCTTGCTGTTCTTCTTCTTTTTTGGATCCTTCATTTGCTATCATAGATAAATTAATGCCCAAAGCTTGATGATTTGATTGAGATAACATCTTAGCAAGTCCCTGTCCTTTAATCAGCTTAGTGGGCCTTACATCCAAATCATATTCTTGTATTTTTGCAATCCATCTTCCTCTTTTACCCTCACTATCTCCCTGAACAAGAATGTCTTTGACAGCTGCTGTGGGGACATAGACAGTAATATGAGATTGCAAGACATATGTTCTAAAAGCTTTAAGTGACTTTACCAGGGCATATGCCTGCTTCTCCAATATGTTATACTTCAATTCAGCATCATAAAGCACGTGACTGAAGAAAGCTATAGGCTGCTCATACCCCTCTTCATTTTTCTGCAACAACACTCCAGCAATTGTATGAGGCGAAGCAAATGAGAATATCATAAATGGCTTTTTGTAATCGGGTCCAGCTAGCACAGGAGCTTCAGCGAATGCCTGTTTTATCCTTGTGAATGCATCTCTAGACTCCTGGGACCATTTTACTTCATTCTCCTTTTTCAACATATTAGTTATATGTCTAACTATCTCGGCATAGTTAGGAATGAACCTTCTCAAAAAATTAATTCGACCTAAAAACACCTGCACCTCCTTCTTATTCCTGGGTAGAGGGATGTTGTTTATTACTTCCACTCTCTTAGGGTCTATTTTCACCCCATCTTTTGTTACAACATGCCCTAAGAGTTTTCCCTCATCTAATGCAAATAATGACTTTTGAGGATTGAGGGATAGGCCATACCTTCTACACTTTTCAAAAGTTCTTCTTAAATGCTCAATATGTTCATCATCATTTTTCGAAAACACTGTAATGTCATCGAGATATACCACCAAAAACTTGTCCCGCTCCCCAACAAAGGCTATATCCATTGCTCTCTGAAAAGTAGCTCCTGCATTAATTAATCCAAATGGCATCCTGGCATACATAAAGGTTCCCCATGGTGTAGTGAATGCAGTTTTCTTCTGATCCTCTGGGAAAACAGCCACCTGATTATAACCAGAAAATCCATCCATCATTGACATTCTGGATGCTCCCACTACTTTCTGCAGGATGTGGTCCATCTTAGGCAGTGGATAATTATCTTTGAGAGATGCTCTATTCAAATTCCTGAAATCCACACACAACCTTATTTCTCCATTCTTCTTTCGAACAGGAACAAGGTTTGCTACCCACTCAGAGTATCTCAATGGCACAATTATTTTAGCTTTCAATAGCTTTTTGACTTCTTTTTCAATAGAGGGAAGCAGCAGAGGATTTATATGTCTTAGCTTCTGCTTATAAGGCTTTGCACCTTCCCTCAAAGGGATTTTATGTTGCATTATATTAACGTCAAAAGTTTTTAGGTCCTGATAGGACCAAGAAAATACATCTTTGTAAGATTGAAACAACTTCAAATATTTTTCTTTGTATTCTTCTGGGACTCTTTTAGATAATTTTACAATTTTGGGATCAGCATAAGTACCCAGATTCAAATCTCCCACTTGATCTTCTTCTGTCACCTTGTTTGGCTGCAATGGAATATCATCTTTGTTAAATAGTCTTTCTAGAGGCACCAGACCTCTAGGTATCACATTTCCTTTCAGTTGTAGCACTTTATTTCCTGCTATTCTTTCTTCCCATCTGTTTTCTGCAATATTTTCAACTTCTTCCTCCTCATTATCATCAATCTCCATATTGGAGAATTCTCCCACTGTCTCCATGAATCTCTTCATCTGTTCATCGTCTTCAAATACCTGCCAATGCTTTATGTTATATAGAATGGATGGTCTGTAACGTACCTCCACTTCATATCTTAGAAGTGGGTTCTGAGGAGGACGGAATGTACTGGCAGCTACAGCAAGAGAATCTGCTATTCTGTTTTGCTCCCGGGGCATGAAATGTATGTTAAATGCTGAGAAGAAATTTTCTATCATGTCCCACACTTCGTTTCTATAAGCTCTCAGACGTGGATGCTTAGTTTGGCATTGATTTTTGATCTGTCTTACCACCAGCTCAGAGTCTCCCAAGACTTTTAAACTTTGGATGCCCATGTTTCTGGCTGTCTGCAGTCCCAATAATAGTGCCTCATATTCGGCTACATTGTTTGTAGCCTCATACTCCAATTTAAAGGACAGTGGCACCCATTTTCCTGTAGGGGAGATTAGTAGCACCCCAGCTCCATTGCCTTCTCTTGAATTTGCCCCATCAAAATGTAAAGTCCAAATTCCTGATTCTTGATCTTCTTTAGCCTGCTCAGCTTGAATTTGACCAAAAAGGGGCTCATGAGCATAATTTTGATTTTCTTCTAACATCAAACATGAGAAGTCTCCCTCTTTGTTATAAACTGGAGAATTCTCTGAGCAGTCAGCCTTAGTTACCATTTTAACAAATCTAGTCTCCCGGTACAACCTCCTTTCCTGTCCTCCAAAGACTGGGACAGTAGCATATGTTAAATCCAATTTAATTGACCCACCAATTTTTGTACCCCAGGATCTTGACAACAACATGCCAAAGTGGGCTGGGATATCGGCAACCACAATGTCCATGACCACACTTTTTGCTGGAATTTGGGCCAAATTGACCACTAAATCCTTAATCATTCCCAAGCATTTAACTCTTTTAGAATCAAATGAATATAGGTCTTTGTATGGTCTTGTAATTTGCAGTCCTAGTTGTTCCATGATAGACAGAGGCATAAGATTGTGGGAAGCCCCAGAATCTAACATACAATTGTGCAACATTAGGTCATGTATAACTAAAGACACGTAAAAAGGAGGAGTAGAAGGGTCTATCTCCTCGACATGTGGGCCAAAGACTACCATGGGTCTTTCTTCTTGAAGGTTTAGACTATCAGGTGCAATTGGTATTTCAGGAGGAAGCATAAAGGAAGTGACTTGAGACTGGTATACAGGTTGTTTTAGTAGTTCAGTCATGGGGACAGGAATCTTAATCTTCTCAAGCTCTTTTTGCAAATTGAAAGCAGATGGGGGTTTTTCTATCACTACTTCTTTTGACTCCTTATTTTCAACTGAAGATTTGACTTCTTTTGACACTGGCTCAGCATTGGGAGGACTGACTATTTTTGAAGAAGAAGGAATCTGATCATTGGACTGCAAGGGAGTATTTAGAAGGTTCTTACCTTTTTCTATGTTTCTCTTTGTTGCTGATTCCTTCTGAGCAGATGCTTCTTTCTGAGGTGGCTCCTCTTCTTGATCTTGAGTTCTGGTCCTCTTCCTTGAAGATCTGAGATCATATTTTACATTGAATTGTGCTTGCATGAAATCAGCAAACTGCTTACAATAATGGTCAATCTCTGCTTCTTCTTCTTCGTCTTGCAATGGGCATTCCATATCATCATTATTTGAAAAAGCCAGATTTGAATCTTCTAATCCATAAGCTGCATCTCCGGTGGAGTCATCTGCTGGTCCTTCCAGGTACAAGGGATGAGGTACCTGGTCTTGTTGTTCCTTTGCTTCTCTCGGCAATATCTGCAATGGGGGTCTTCTATACTGAGGATTGTATCCTCTGTTTGGAGCATTATAGAAATTCTTGGGAGCTGCATTTTTAGCTTCCAGTTCAAGCTTGACCATCTTCTTTATCATTTTGCTTATTTCATCCATTTTATCTGAATCTTTTTCCTGATTAGAGGTGGAAACCTCTTCTTTGCCTCTCCTCCTAGTATCTTGTTCAATTTTTCCCTTCAGTTTCCCAGTGGAGGCAAAGTTTGCTTCCAATTCCAGAGCGTCTGACTGTGCATCATCTAAAGTGGCAGGTTTTCTTTCTCTCAAGGAGAATCCAAAGTCAAAATCAAAGGCTGCTATAAAAATTATCTTGGCAGCAGCTTCATGAGGTTTCATTTCAGGAGGCAAGCTCAAATATAACTTGTTGAATCTTTTGATAAATTCTGATACCCCTTCATTCTGTTTCTTCTTCATAGTATTAAACTTAGTAAGACACTGACCATGATCTTTCTTTTCCCCCCATTTTCTGAGAAAAGTATTTTCCATAATATCCCAGGTGGTTATTGAACGGTTCCCCAATGTCTTGAACCATTTTCTGGCTTCCCCTTCCAAAGACTGCACAAACAATCTCAAGACCACATCAAGGTGTTCAACATTTAAGTTCTCTGCAAAAGAGCAGAAGGTCTCAAGATGTTTCTGAGCATCAACTTCATTTTCACCATTAAATCTTGGCAGAATATTTAGATAATCCTGTGGCATATCATTTAGCACTTGGGGCAAGGCCAGTGGAGCGTATTTGTTCAATAGAAAAGCAGGAACATTAGCCATTTGGGGAGGTGGGGGTTGTACAACAATCTGAGATACAAATGAAGGGAGAGGAGTAGGAGGAAGCGGAGTATGAATAACAATGGGAATATAGGATATGGAGGACTGAGGCGTAGCTGGGAATAATTCACGGTTAACAGCAGCTACTTCTGTGACTTCTTTAATTTCCTCAGCCTCGGGAGTAGGATGAGAATCTTCTTCAATCCGGACACTTCCTCTACGTGGAGTTTCCGAGTAAAACTCGGGATTTTCTGTTCTAACTTCTTGAGAAGAAGAGGGCGGATAATCTTCAACGAAATATTCAGGGTTTTCGGCACGAACTGACTTCCTCTCCTTCCAAACTCTTTTATGAATGATCTTCTCTGGGTCAGACACGTAAGGTGTTTTCGACTGAGATGTATCTGACCTCAAATGTGGCTTTCGGGAAGCCAGGACTACCAATAAAATTTATCAAATAAAGAACAGTGGAGTCGCCAAGGTGAGAGATACGCAACTCTTCAACTCTCTGTGCTCACCTGATTAGAGAGTGAAAACAATTTGTCGAGGCCCAGGGAAACTGATATTCTTGAATTCGTTCCCCGGCAACGGCGCCAGAAAGATGTTGTGGAAAATTTTGTCACCCCCTAGAGACAGTCTAGAGTTGCCATAGACCAGTGCCTAGGACATCTTAATATAGCAAGGAGTCCTTCATATAGTTTGGATTGTCAGTCCAAGAGCTCACTTACTATCTCTTGTTTGAACAAGGAAATAAGTTTTGAATGGGACCAAACTCTCTCAGAAGCTGACACAAAGATAAGAATAGTGTAGGGACATCATGTAAAATTCCAATACAAAGGCATCAGACAGTTAAGAGACAGCTTACTGTAAAGAGGGCCAATTCAAATAATATATCACAGAAATCAAATATCAGGAAGTGAGTGCAGTGAGGAAACATAAAGAAGATATTAGTTAACATGAGACTGATACCCAGATACACAACAGAACCACATAAGGGCATATTAATTTATGAATCCTTATATGACAATGGCGTTTTAAAAGCACCCTCCTCAAGTAACTAATATAGCAGAAAACATGGAAGAGATGAACATGGAACAGTATATCATGACTAGGCCTATTTAAAGCGCTTGACTAATTCCAGAAAGGGCACCAACAAGGATGAATCCTTACTGCAAACTAGTGAGCCACTCGCATTCTAGAACATGATACAAGAAGATAAATAGCATGAAATGAGATATTATATTAACACATAAGAGGAATTACATACTGTGAGATACCAAAGACCAGAATCCTCATTACAGTTATGACTCCTCCTCACTGAGACCCTACGGGCTCTGAACCTTCATACAGAAATATTACAAAATGTATACAAAAGACTTTTCACTGCACAGTTTTCTGATAGAAATCTGGAACCCTGGCAATGTCTTTCTTTTCTGCTTTTATAGAAGGGATAGAGAATTCTAGAGAAAGAGGTAGATGGAAAACATTTAATGACTTATTTTGAATTAGATGGTGGAAAACATTCGCGCCCACACTATGAATGACTGAACATAAATGACTGTACTTTACGACTTATTTCCGGAAATGAATGCTGGGAATGAAAATCTGCTTACAAACAAGACATAAATAATAAAATATGTAGATATTCGGCTCTTTGCTGGAGGAGGAAGATCTGCGGAAATTAAACCTTGAGGCGCCTGCTTCTGTACGTGGTACTTTCGATCTACAGGTTTTAAATTTAAATATGAAACCTTTTTTCCTGCCGGACACTGAATTCATCGATCCCTCATTAATCATCTGCTGCTGCATTAATGTTTTCATCCACCCAAATGTGCCTTTTTAATTTTCTCTGGAGGGCTCTATAGATTGGAATATCTTCCCTTGATAGAGGTCACATCATAGTGACTCCCGGATCCTTTCCGCCCACTTCGTTTCCACAACAAGTTCCTGCAAAAACAAAAGCCTGTTGAATAAAACTAATCACAGAGAGAGTGGATGTAATGAGGTTAATGGAAGTGATGGCACAGATTTGAGAGGATGATGAGATGACGCGGGGTGGCGAAAGACACAGAGGAACAGCAGAGAAATAGGAAGTGAAAATCAGGTAATACAAAGGGAGGATGATAAGTGCAAGGGGCAAAGACATCAAACAGAGACACTAAAATGCAACACATAAACAAAATATGTGAATAGTGGAAGGAACAGCGGGTGACACGTGGGCAGATGACGAAAAATGGCGAAACAATGCTAACGGCACCAAAACTCAAAGATTAAATTTCGTGGGAGCTACGAAGAAAAACGTGTCAAAACAATAGAGCAAAGGGCTTTGGAAGTGGGACCCTGAGCGCACATCGCAAATTCGCAAGTGCAGAAAATGCGATAGAGGGAGCGATGGAAAAACCAGAATCTGCGCTCTGCGCTATGCGAGGGGCGTGACTGGTCGAGCGCGGATCGCAAAAACGAAAAATGCGATGCCGGAAAGCGACATAAACGGGAAACTGCGCTTTTGCGATGGGGAGGAAAATGCGATAGCGCGATCATGCGATTTGCGATAAACTCTCTAAGGGGTAGCGCTTGGCTATATGGATGAAAGGAGGCGTGGAGCTAGGGGAGAAAGGAGCTAGGCCTTATATGATTTTTAAAAGCAGATTTTAGCCTTTTTTCAATGTATTTCCGGCTTGGGAAAGGGAAACGATAAAGGGGGAACGAGGGGACTCTGGCTGAAATTTGAATGGAGGGGCTGACTTATACAACAAGAACTAATTGCAAGAATTAGCAGCAACAACAAAAGGAATTGGAACATGTAGCAGTATCATGGTAAAGCACTTTAGGAGGAGGGCCATTGTGGGGCATTGGTACCAAATAGTGTCGATTGGTTTCCATGAGCATGGTATGACTAGTATGATGGTTTTGAGGTAGTTATATGCCTTGGTTGTTTGACCTTCCAATGCAAGCAAGCCTTTCCAAGGGATGGATCGCATGGGAAAGGGGATGGTGGGGAAATTGGAAGGTGAGTGATTTCATGGAATGGGGTGACCAAATTTCTTGATGGACTATGTAGTAGAGAAGGGAAGTCTGGGGAATGGATTTGTTTTGGTCATTAGCATTACCAAATGGAATCAAATTCACATTAGGAGTGCACATTTGAAAAATTTGCCGGTAACTATTAATTGAGAGGGACAAGTAACACAAGATCATAGTGTTGGACATTGGATGCAGGTTTGACTTTGGTAGTGGATTATGGAATTCTTGGGAAGGATTCGAATCCTAGTACCACTTTTTAGGGTGGAGGTGTGAGCCTGTAACAACCCTAGTTTATGTGTTTGAATTTCAAAAAAACTATACATTTGAACTTTAATCCTAAGGGGAGTGGACCCCAAAGGACAAGTATTTTGTGGATGTAATTAAATATTTAATTTGAGAATATGAATAAAATAATTCTGTGCATATTGAACTAAATAAGAATTATGAGATCACTTGCTAAATCCATGAGGATGGATAAAGGAAAATACTTTCCCCACCATCTTTCAAAAATCCTTGAAAGCATTTATTTCCAAATTAGATTTTGAGGAAAATCTAGTTTCCCCAATGATATGGAGAGTAGTTGGGAAGAGGTAAAAAGCTGGGAAAAGAAGAAAGCAGCTCTAAAAGGTCCCTAAATAGGGAAGCCTAGGCAAACAGGAAGAAAAGAATCCTAATATTCTAGACGCAGAATTAGAAACAGGCTTTGGGGAGAAAAAGCTTAAATAAGCTATTCTTGAACAGATCAGGGGTTGGTCTGTTCTGGAGGTCATATTAGCTTGGGGGTGAGTTCTGGAGATAGAGGGACTCTATGGTTGGGAGGAATGGTCAATTACCCAAGTGGTATGCTCACATAAATTATGAACAATTGCAAAATTAATTTTGATGTGACAGACTGTAGTTACCTATGTATATTTTGTTTTTTTTGAATTATAGTAGTGTTCCATACATTTACAGAGTTAAGGAGGGACTTAACCCTCTCAGTTCTGCATGGTTGCAGGAACTAGAAAAATGATGGAAAATCATCTAGAAGCTCTAAACCAGCCTTTGGTTTAAATATGGAGATTTATAGTACCTCATAACTCAGGATTTTGTAACTTTAATATGCTTCTGTTAACCACAAGATTGATACTAGAGATAATTGAATTATGTGGGTAGTAAGGAAATTATTAAATTTATTCAGTAAAGTATAGAATTGCAGACTTCCAAAATAGCAATACATGGCTATCTATAAGCTGCATGCTACAGTAAGAACAGATTTGAAAGAGCATAGATTTTAATGCTTTATACCATTTCAGATAATGAAGAGGTCTATCTAACTATGATTATCCAATCTGCAAACAATTGTAGTATGAGAAACCTATATATATTGAATGTGTGATTAACATTATTTGTACAGGAATGGCCCAAGTAAAATAATTATTCTAGAATAAGATGAGGAAAATACCTATATCTAGCATGCAACTAACATCCTTTGCAAGGAGTATGGTTCTATCAGACACTAGTGCAAGAGGAACATATGAAATTCTATATAATGCCTGCAACTGAAAAAGCTGTGAAAGTAACCCATAGTTCACACATCAGATCTATATAAATTTCTAAACTAAGATTATTGGCTTAAACGATATAGGTACTGAATTTATTAAACTAGAAAAATTTATAAGTGTAGAGTGGAAAAAACATCATGACTAACATAAGTGAATATTTTTTAAAATCTCCACTAAGGAGAGTACATAGAGTTCACTGTTGTGTTATATAAAATACATGACAGTATAGACTCTATTGACATGAAAAATTTCTAGGCACTGAAAGATTTAAACTTGAAGATTCAAATAACAAAAATTTATATAACTTGTATGGATAGACTGCTGGGGCATAATCCATATGAGTATTTATACAAGCTAAAAAGGAGGAGGAAGCATATATCCACAAATGAACCAACTGTATCTTTCAAAGCAACCCATATGTAATCGAAATAAACGGGTTATCAGGAATAACAACATGAGTTAGCCACTTGAATTTTATGAGTATAATTAATCTCTATTTCTCGTCAAATAGGAAGGAAATCCATATATAAAAATAAAATTTCATAGGTAAAGTCCTGAAGTACATTACGAGAACGGTGTCTCTGATAAAGGAAATAGAGATAATGTTTAATCAGAATCTAAGTAATACAAATTAGCCCATGGAGTTATTACAAATTTAGAAACAAGAAGAAACTATGAAATGTAGACCAGAGGGGTCTGGATAAAAATTTGGTGGAACCACGACATAAGAGTCAAGCCTCAATACGACTAGTAGGTGGTGATACCAACCTGAAAGTGCAAAAGGGCAATGAAATTAACACAAGTGTAACAAACCCTTTTTCCTTGTATCCTCGAGAGGGAAAAGTATATGGAATTCTGATTTACCTGTAACCAAAGTAATAAACAGTAAGAATAGAAATCGATCAACTGATGTGACCGATACCACAAAAACAATTTATAATAAAAAAATTTGAGTTACCTAGAAAAGACGAAGCTTCTTTCCGTCAGAACAACCTAAAATAGAGGTAGTACATCGCATCAAAAAAAATTGAAAACTAGAGGTTAGGTAGGGGAATGAGAAAAACCTTTAGCCAATGATACAAGAAAATCGACGCTTGCCTAAGGTAGGTATCGTTTGCCAGAAAAGAGAAGACTAAGATCAATACGCTACCATTCGAACTCCATCAATTTAGTCATGAAGGATGAGTAGAAAGATGCCCTACCAAGAAACTGGGCGTATTAGGCTCACACATGGTTAAGAAGAAGCACAACGAATAGATAAAGATATAGTGGCACAAATAAAAGAATCAAAATATTAATACAGGAAATTTCCAGGAGAAATTTCTCAACGAATCCAACTTGGTCGAGACGGTGAACGAGACTACAAGAAAAAAAAAAACTATTCTATCTAAACCCAGCTCTTGCAATCTCCACAAAGAAATTTTACACATCAAACTATAGAATCAAAACGTGGGTTCCACTGTAAATGGAGCAACGCGCATAGAAAAATCATACCTGGGGTTAAATTTCGGTGGATAGGTATGTAAGCCAGACGTCGGGAGAGTCGACGCTTCGCTCCACCAAAGTGTAGAGCCTCGACACCGAGAGGCAGGTGAACCAAATGGAAGGTGAAAGAACCGCTTCACAACTAAAGCCAAAATTTATATCACCATATCAAATCCAGAAGAACGACGAACCCCAATGGGTGGAACAATCACCACTGTCTAGGTGGCCTCAGATCCATAGCTTATACACGGATCAAGTGGTAGATATTTTTATTAATACATGTCCGTCCAATCCATAAATCCAGAGATACATGAAATCGAATTCACAGTACTTCCATTAATGTACTATGGCAGGCGCAAATTAAATAGTGTTTGACATGGAGTATAGACGAAACGGGAAAACATCCAACTCTGCCTGTGACTGCCATGGAAGCCAATGACATGAAGGGAAGAAGCCGGGGAGTGGCATCGCATAATAATACGTGGAAAATTGAGGGGGTTGCGTAGATCAAAAACCTTGAGCCATCGTTGCCAACGAGATAGAAGAATCTCAACATAAAATTTTACGCCCATTCCCATCGTAATGTCACATTAAATGGAAACGTACATGAAAAATCACTGATGCGATGGTAAGGCTCATTCACTTAAGCACAATTGCCACAATTACTATGTCAAAGGAATAAAATCAAAACCAGTGATAAATAGAATCATTAAACCCTGTGATGCATAGTATAAGTTAACATGCCACATGAGATTTGAAATCGGAGAATGGTACGAGGATGTAAGCCAAATAATCACATACAAATATAAAGTCCATATGAGCATACTTTTGAGCACGAAAAAGTAGGTGTTGTGACATTTCCAAGCATAAGGTGAAAACGGTAATGAGAATGTTGGAAGGTGTAATTAAATGCACCAATACGCAGAGAACTATGTAACCATATAATCATGGATTGGGTGTAAAATATTTGGTTAATAATATAATATGGGCATAGGGGTATTTAATATGTGCCCAACCCTTTTATAAAAGAAAAATTTTAAAATTCCCATACAGTAATACGAGCAAGTATGGGAATTCTACTCCAAGTTAGATCTCAAATGACGAAATTCGTAAAGAAGATTAACGTTAAAAGGTAATTAGAAAAAAAAAAAAAATTGAGGTTGGTAAGGAAGAGATGTTACAAATGGTATCAGAGCTCGGGTTATACAAAACTGGGCTGTTGTTGTGTGTGCTCACTATATAGATGAATTACTGTTGAATATATATATATATATATATATATATATATATATATTATTTTTGTACTGATCTGTGTTGTGTAGTGTACAATGGTGCTAGAATGGCAGAAGGTGAGGAAATTTATGTTGATTTGTGTGATGAAGATAATACACCAGATCCCAACACTCCGGTGATGGCTATGTTGCACAGTTTGCAACGAGAAATGGCTGAGTTAGGAAGCCAAAATGACAGATTGTCATTAGCCAGCGAGGAGCAGGAAAAGCTCATCTGAGAATTAACTTCGTGGAACAGCCAAGAGGGTGAAGGTTCCGAGAAGAGGAAGAATGATGAGTCTGAGGATGATGATGTTGTTAGGCATCAGTATAACCAGAAAAAGGAATTACAGGGGGAATTCCGAAAGATTTAACCTCCCTCCTATGATGGGGAGAAGGAGGAAGATGCTGAAGCCTGGTTGTTGAACATGATTAAGTATTTCTAGGTCTATGAATATGAAAGCAATCTGAAGGCAATATTAGCTGTCTAGCAGCTACAAGGTAAGGCTACCTTATGGTGGGAGGAGACGAAAATGGTTCATGCCATTGATGTAAAGACAGTTACTTGGGAAGATTTCCAGGTTAAGTTCAAAAACCGCTACTTAAATGAATGTTACTATGATGATAAAGCAAAGGAATTTCATGAACTTAGATTGGGATAGCTCACAATTGATGAGTTTGTCACCAATTTTACCAATCTGTTGAGATATGTCCCTTATATTAGGGAAGAGAAGGCAAAGGTGCAAAGGTTTCTGAATTGTTTGCATGTTGTGTACAAAGAGAAGATCTAGTTTGATAACCCAAAAACTATGGACGAGGTAGTGAGGAAGGCTAGATTATGCTATCAGCAGTTTAAAGGAACGGCTGAGCATGGAAAAGGTTGGCTAAACAAGGGTGAGTTCAAAGGAAAGAAACATAAACTAGCTTATTTGAAGAACTTTGGCAGGGACCATCAGAGGAAAAAGTTTAATAAACCAAAAGAAAGCCAAACAGCTCAATCTCAAGTTGGTTCCAAACAACTAGATGAAGGAAATAAAAAGGAAGGCACAGTCAAAATGAGGGAACCCTTGAAATGTTGGGGATGTGGAGAACCCCATCTTTTGAGGGATTGTCCCCACTGAAACATTCAGATGATTATGAGAGATCGAGAAACTACCACAATAAATGACATAGAAATAAATATACCTACTATCAGTGCAGCCTTGGAAAATCGATAAGGAGACCACCAAGCTACCATGGTTGAAATGGAGGGTAAGATTTCTGACCAATCTGTTACTGTTTTGATTGATCCGGGTGCTACTTTGACTTACATTAGTCCGAAAATTGTAGAAAGATGTAATCTCAAAACTAAAAAATTTCAACAGTCCTGGTTGGTCCATTTAGCTACTGGCACCAAGAGGAAAGTAACTCATAAATTACCTCGAACAGCAATCAAATTAAATGATTTTCAAATAGAAGTGAATTTAAACATTCTGCCATTAGGCTCATATGACTTGCTGATAGGAATGGGCTAGCTAGAAAAGAAGAAGGCCATGATGAACTGTTGGGATAAGACCTTACATTGTGTAGATGAAGAAGGGAAACCTTTTATCCTCAAGGGAAAAAAAAAACCTATCTCTGTAAGACAAATATCAGCACTGCAATTAAAACGAACAGCTAGGAAAGGATACCAAGTCTATGCAGTACATGTAGAAGAGACAGAACAGAAAACTGAATAAAATCTGCTAGATGCTTTACCAGTGGTAAGAGAGTTTAAGGAAGTCTTTCCAGATGAGATTCCTTATCTTCCCCCTAAAAGAGAGATTGACTTTTCAATCGAGTTGGTACCGGGAGCAACACCTGTTTCCCGAGCCCCTTATCGAATGAGTCCCCCTAAACTTATGGAACTGAAAATGCAATTGCAAGAGTTGTTGGATAAGGGCTATATCCTATCGAGTGTGTCTCCTTGGGGAGCACTGGTTCTATTTGTCAAAAATAAGGATGGAACCTTTAGAATGTGCATTGATTATTGTCAACTGAATAAGTTGACCATTAAAAATAGATACCCTTTGCCTAGAATTGATGATCTTTTTGACCAAGTGAGAGGAGCTTCAGTATTTTTCAAGATTGACTGAAGGACTGGTTATCACCAGCTTAGAATTAAAGAAGAGGACATCAGCAAAACAACCTTTCGAACCGGGTATGGTCACTACGAGTTTGTTGTCCTACCTTTT
The DNA here is from genome assembly GCA_034641835.2 of Pinus albicaulis. Lineage (NCBI taxonomy): Eukaryota > Viridiplantae > Streptophyta > Pinopsida > Pinales > Pinaceae > Pinus > Pinus albicaulis. The sequence goes on from CM076584.1 coordinate 1,688,828,249, forward strand.
GGTTTGACAAATCCCCCTACCACCTTTATGTGCTTAATGAACAGTCTGTTAAATAAGTACTTGGATAAATTTGTACTTGTGTTCATAGATGATATTTTAGTTTACTCAAAAGTGAGGAAGAACACAAAGAGCACTTGAGAATAATGTTGCAAACACTGAAATAAAACCAGTTATATGCTAAGTTCAGCAAATGTGAATTTTATAAGGATAAGATCCAGTACTTAGGTCATATTATTTATGAACAAGAGTTGGCTGTTGACCCTGAAAAGATAAAGGCTATTAAAGAATGGCCTGTGCCAACTGATGTTTCCGTAGTGAGATCATTCATGGGAATTGCAGGTTATTATCGTAGATTTGTGGAGAGATTTTCTACCATAGCATATCCCATAACATCACTACAAAGGAAGGTTCTCAAATTTGAGTGGACTGAAAAATGCCAAAACAGTTTTCACCAATTAAAACTAAAACTCACTACAACCCCTATATTGAAAATTGCAGATCCTGATAAAGAATTTGTTGTGTGTACATATGCATGTAGAGAGGGGTTGGGAGGAGCTCTTTTGCAGGAAAATTCAGTGATTCCATATGAGTCTAGGAAACTGAAGACACATGAACAAAACTATAGTGCCTATGATTTGGAATTAGCTGTTGTTATTCATGCCTTGAAGATGTGGTGACACTGTCTTCTTGGAAAGAAATTTACATTGATGAATGATCACATTAGTCTTAAATATTTCTTTTCCCAAAATGATTTGAATGCTAGACAGGCCAGATGGCTGTCTTTCCTAAGTGAATTTGATATGGACATAAAACATATCAGGGAGAAAGAAAATAAAATTACTGATGCCTTGAGAAAAAATGCTTGTCAAAATATAAACAACATTGGAAGTAGTGCCCAGTTTGATTTAGAAGATTTTGTGAAAAAGGCAGCTAACCAGGATCCAAATTCTGAAACACTACTGGTGAAACTACTAAAGAAGGAGATGAATGATTACACTCAAAACCAAAAACAGCTGATCTACTACAAAAATAGATTATATATCCCCAATTTGGAGTCCTTGAAAAGAGACATTCTAGATGAATATCACAAAAATCCATATGCAGGGCATCCTGGATATCAACAAATGTTAACAGCTTTGAAAAAGAAGTTGTTCTGGCCAGGAATGAAAAGAGATGTAGCAAAATATTTAGCTAGATGCATGGAGTTTCAATTAGTTAAAGTTGAACATCAGCATCCTGTTGGTCTTCTAAATCCTTTTCCGATTGCAGAATGGAAATGGGACACAATTTCTATAGATTTTATAACGGGGCTACCCAAAACTAAATACCAACACGATTTAGTGATGGTAGTAGTAGACACTTTAACCAAATCTGCACACTTCATACCCGTGAAATCTACTTTCGGGACAACCCAAGTAGAAGATGTGTTTTTAAAAGAGATATTAAGATTACATGGGGTCCCAAAGGTGATTGTTTCAGACAGAGATGCTAAGTTCATAGCAGCCTTTTGGAAAGGTCTATTTGGAGGTATGGGCACTAAGTTGAATTTTAGTACTTCCTATCACCCTCAGATCGACGGTCAGACAGAGAGAACTAATAAGATTTTGGAAGACATGCTGCGAATGTATGTGATGGATAGGCCATCAAAATGGGAAGACTACTTGCATTTAGCTGAATTTGCCTATAATAACAGCTAACAATCCTCCATCAAAATGAGTCTGTTTGAGGCACTCTATGGAAGAAAAAAATGTCGCACTTTGAGCTAGAGCTTTCACTAGTGGGATAAACTAATGTTGGGACCAGATGCCTTACAAGAGATGGAAAGAATTGTTAAACAGATACAAAGAAACATCAAGACAACACAAGATTGCCAGAAAAACTATGCTGATAAGAAGAGGGTACATCGAGAATTTAAAGTGGGAGAACATGTGTATTTTCTTATTAAACCCAAAAAGAGCACACTTTATGCTGGAAGTTGTGCAAAAATGACTCCTAGATATTGTGGTCCTTTTGAAGTGTTAGAAAGGTTGGGACCAGTGGCTTACAAGCTGGCCTTACCACCCCATGTTAGAGTTCATGATGTGTTTCATGTTTCATTATTAAAAAGATATGTCCATGATGCTTCTCACATATTTGATTGGAATGTGATACATGTGGAACCAGAAGGGGAGTTCCTTCCAGAACCGCTTCAAATATTGGAGTGGGAAGAAATTGAATTGAGGAATCGGACGGTAGCAAGAGTAAAGGTGCAGTGGAAGCACTTTACTGCTGAAGAAGCTACCTGGGAAAGAGAAGCTGAAATGATGGAAAGATATCCATTTTTGTTTGAAAAATGAACTCTAGTAGTTAAATAACAACACCGAGGATGGTGTTTGCTTTCAGAGGGGGAATATGTAACACCCCTAGTTTATGTGTTTGAATTTCAAAACTAGACATTTGAACTTTAATCCTAAGGGGAGTGGACCCCAAAGGACAAGCATATTGTGAATGTAATTAAATATTTAATTTTAGAAAATGAATAAAATAATTTTGTGCAGATTGACCAAAATGAGAATTATGAGATCACTTGCTAAATCCATGAGGATGGATAAAGGAAAATACTTTCCCCACAATCTTTCAAAAATCCTTGAAAGAATTTATTTCCAAATTAGATTTTGAGGAAAATCTAGTTTCCCCAATGATGTGGAGAGTAGTTGGGAAGAGGTAAAAAGCTGGGAAAATCAGAAAGCAGCTTTAAAAGGTCCCTAAATAGGGAAGCCTAGGCAAACAGGAAGAAAAGCATCCTAATATTCTGGAAGCAGAATTAGAAACAGGCTTTGGGGAGCAAAAGCTTAAATAAGCTATTCCTGAACAGATCATGGGTTGGTCTGTTCTGGAGGTGATCTTAGCTCAGGGGTGAGTTCTGGCGATAGAGGGACTCTACGGTTGGGAGGACTGGTCAATTACCCAAGTGGTATGCTCACAGAAATTATGAACAATTGCAAAATTAATTTTGATGTGACAAACCGTAGTTACCTATGTATATTTTGTTTTTTTTGAATTATAGCAGTGTTCCATACATTTACATAGTTAAGGAGGGACTTAACCCTCTCAGTTCTGCATGGTTGTAGGAACTAGAAAAATGATGGAAAATCATCTAGAAGCTCTAAACCATCCTTTGGTTTAAATCTAGAGATTTACAGTACCTCATAACTCAGGATTTTGTAACTTTAATATGCTTCTGTTAACCACAAGATTGATACTAGAGATAATTGAATTATGTGGGTAGTAAGGAAATTATTAAATTTATTGAGTAAAGTATAGAATTGCAGACTTCCAAAATAGCAATACATGGCTATCTATAAGCTGCATGCTACAGTAAGAACATATTTGAAAGAGCATAGATTTTAATTCTTTATACCATTTCAGATAATGAAGAGGTCTATCTAACTATGATTATCCAATCTGCAAACAATTGTAGTATGAGAAACATATATATATATTGAATGTGTGATTAACATTCTTTCTACAGGAATGGCCCAAGTAAAATAATTATTCTAGAATAATATGAGAAAAATACCTATATCTAGCATGCAACTAACATCCTTTGCAAGGAGTATGGTTCTATCAGACCACTAGTGCAAGAGGAACATATGAAATTCTATATAATGCGTGCAACTGAAAAAGCTGTGAAAGTAACCCATAGTTCACACATCAGATCTATATAACTTTCTAAACTAAGAGTATTGGCTTAAACAGTATAGGTACTAAATTTATTAAACTAGAAAAATTTATAAGTGTAGAGTGGAAAAAACATCATTAATAACATAAGTGAATATTTTGTAAAATCTCCACTAAGGAGAGTACATAGAGTTCACTGCTGTGTTATATAAAATACATGACAATATAGACTCTATTGACATGAAAAATTTCCAGGCACAGAAAGATTTAAACTTGAAGATTCAAATAACAAAAATTTATATAACTTGTATGGACAAACTGTTGGGGCATAATCCATATGAGTATTTATACAAAATAAAAAGGAGGAGGAAGCATATATCCAGAAATGAACCAACTGTATCTTTCAAAGCAACCCAGATGTAACCGAAATAAACGGGTTATCAGGAATAACAACATGAGTTAGCCACTTGAATTTTATGAGTATAATTAATCTCTGTTTCTCGTCAAATAGGAAGGAAATCCATATATATAAAAAAAAATCCATAGGTAAAGTCATGAAGTACATTACGAGAATGGTGTCTTTGATAAAGGAAATAGAGATAATGTTTAATCAGAATCTGAGTAATACAAATTAGCCCATGGAGTTATTACAAATTTAGAAACAAGAGGAAACTATGAAATGTAGACTAGAGGGGTCTGGATAAAAATTTGGTGGAACTACAACATAAGAGTCGAGCCTCAATACGACCAGTAGGTGGTGATACCAACCTGAAAGTGCAAAAGGGAAACGAAATTAACACAATCACAACAAACCCTTTTTCCTTGTATCCTCGATAGGGAAAAGTATATGGAATTCTGATTTACCTGTAACCAAAGTAATAAACAGTAAGAATAGAAATCAATCAACTGATGTGAATGATGCCACAAAAACAATTTATAATAACAAAATTTGAGTTACCTGGCAAAGACAAAGCTTCTTTCCGTTAGAACGACCTGAAATAGAGGCAGTACATCGCATCAAAAAAATTTGAAAACCAGAGCTTAGGTAGGGGAATGAGAAAAACCCTTAACCAATGATACAAGCAAATCGACGCTTGTCTAAGGTAGGTATCATTCGCCGAAAAAGAGAATACTAAGATCAATATGCTACCATTTGAACTCCATCAATTTAGTCATGAAGGATGAGTAGAAAGATTCCCTACCAAGAAACTATGCATATTAGTCTCATGCATGGTTAAGAGGAAGCACAATGAACAGATAAAGATATAGTGGCACAAATAAAAGAATCAAAATATTAATACAGGAAATTCCCAGGAGACATTTCTCAACGAATGAAACTTGGTCGAGACGGTGAACGAGACTACAAGAAAAAAAAAACTATTCTATCTAAACCCAGCTCTTGCAATCTCCACAAAGAAATTTTACACATCAAACTATAGAACCAAAATGTGGGTTCCACTGTAAAATGAGCAACGCGCATAGAAAATCATACCTGGGGTTAAATTTCGTTGGATAGGTATGTAAGCCAGACGTCGAAAGAGCCAACGCTTCTCTCCGCCAAAGTGTAGAGCCTCGACGCCGAGAGGTAAATGAACCAAATGAAAAGCGAAAGAACTGCTTCAAAACTAAAGAAGAAATTTATATTCCCGTATCAAATCCAGAAGAGCAACGAACCCTAATGGGTGGAACAATCACCACCGTGCAGGTGGCTTCAGATCCCTAGCTTATACACGGATCAAGTGGTAGAGATTTCTATTAATACATGTTCGTTCAATACATAAAGTCCAGAGATACATGAAATCGAATTCACAGTACTTCCATTAATGTAATATGGCAGGCACAAATTAAATAATGTTCAACGTGGAGTATAGAAAAAAATGTGAAAAAAATCCAACTCTGCGTGTGGTTACCATGGAAGCCAACGAGACGAAAGGAAGAAACCGTGGAGTGACATATCATAAGAATATGAGGAAAATTGAGGGGTTGCGTAGGCAAAAAAAAACCTTGAGCCATCGCTATTACGTAGATAGAAGAATATCAACATAAAATTTTATTGAAACACTAATTATGGTTATTATCACTAGTTTCAATTGACTATGGTGTTCCCCTAAGGGGGATGGCTCGCCCAACCCAAAATTCCATGTAATAAAAGTTACTAAAGGCAAAATAATAACCACAATTATGGGACACTTATTCCAAGTTGAATTTTGGGCAAAAAATACTAGTGTGGGTGTTCATTTGGTTTATTATGGTTAAGGAAATTGGAAAAGGAAATGGCAAAGACTTTTGAAAGGCAAAGTGGCATTAATTGGCATTTTATTTATTAAAATAATGGAAATTAGGAGAAAATGAAGGTGAAGAGTCACAGGTTGCATGTGATGAGGAAAATGAAGGGAAGTAATGGAAAATGAAAAAAAGAGAGGCCTCATTAATAAAAAGGCTTTTGAGGATCATTTGGTAGCACTACAAGGAAAATACCCTCTAGCGGAGGTTATAAAGGAGGTTTTTAGTGTTATAAAATTGGCCAAAATTGTCAAAAAACATTCGCTACAACATCTATTTTTGGTAAAGGAGGTTTTGGCATATCTTTTAACGGAATTTCAACACAACTAAAAAACCTGGGCGATCGGAGGTTATTACGGATGTTATTTTCATCGGTGTGCTACTAAGGTGTCAACGCACCCGTGCATGCCTTATAGATAGTCGACTTGGGGCGGTCAAAGGTGCATGCACTGGGCCGTAAAGGTCTAAAACCACACCGGGCACACTGTAGGTGATACAACGCATGGGGCTGTTCTAATTGGTATTGGGATTTGTGCAATGCCCATATGTCATATCAATGCACTGATACATAGTTTTATAGAAATGTACCGATGCATAGCATCAGACAAACGAACCAATTTTTCTAATTCATATTTTCATTTATGTGGTGCCCATAGGTCATACAAATGCATCGGTGCGTAGTCTCACATAAATGCACCGGTGCGCAGTATCGCACAAATGCACCGAGATTTATAATTGGTATTGGTAATTTTGCGATTCCCATAGGTCATAAAAATGCATTGGTGTGTTGTATCATACAAACACACCAGTGTATAGTAACTGACATGCACCAGTGTTCATTTTTTATTATTTAGAAACATCAACCTGTGACAGTGCAATTATTGTGATTTTTTAAAATTCATTATTCATCAAAACTCGACAAATCTTATAACAGTATTCATATTAATTAAATTCTTATTAATGCATTTGAATGTGATTTTTGGATTAATTTGTTATATCATATCGTATTTATTGTGATTTTTTAAAAATTCATTATTCATCAAAAGACGACACATATCTTATAACAATATTAGTGCATTTGAATGTGATGTTTGGATTAATTTTTTATATGATATCATTGGATTTCAAATCTCTTCATTATAATATTTAATCATCCATAAATTTAATCAGTGGTGTTACATTTCACATCCACAATGGAGAACACAATAGAATAAATTAAAACATATATATATATATATATATATATATATATATATATATATATGAATAAGACAGTCTTTGTCATACAAAATGGGACAGTTATTGGTATCCCTTTGTCTTTCAATTCGGACACTATGTCCATTACATTAAACAAAATTTCTAATTTCGCAGACAATATTTCAAAAAACACAATGCCTTGTTTTGATTTTCAAACATAATGATCATCCTTCTTCGCTTGTGTTCACTCTCCGAAATTTGCAAGATTGGTAAAAACAAATCTGCAGAGAACCACATCAAACCACTTTGGAGTCCAAGGACCTAGCCTTCCTGGGATCAGAGAGGGCTCTCTCTATAATTTGTGATTTACTAATTTATTTTTATGCTTATTTTTTCTAATTTTAGGCTAGTTATGAATTTTGGGGTTTGTTTGTTTGTTTTGATTGATTGTTGGTTGATTGTTTCATTTGAATAGATAGAATGTGAGAAGCATTAATCCATTGGGCTATGGAGTCATAAAAGGTTTTAGTTTTGCATCAAATCTGCAAGGGTTTTCATAGGGAAAGCTAACTATATCAAGTGGATCTTTTTAGTTTAGATGAAAAATGAAATGACAACAAGTTGTGAATTCAGTACAACTAAAGGGAAATTAAGAATCCTTTAACTATACTTCAAAAAGAAAATACTTTGAGATAAATTTTTAAGAGGAACTAAAGAGCAGGACACCCCTAAATTCTTTAATTAATCTTTACTAATAAAAACTTAAGACAACAATCCAGTAATCCTAAAGAGCAGGACACCCCTAAATTATTTAATTAATCTTTACTAATAAAACCTTAAGACAACAATCTAGTAATCCTAAAGAGCAGGACACCCCTGAATTACTTAACTACTACTTTCAGACAGAGAAAAAGTTCAAGATAACAATTTAGTGAAATTAAAGAGTAGGACACCCCTGAATCCTTTAACTAAAATTCAAAGAAGGCTTTTAAGATGATATTTCGGTAATACTAAAGAGTAGGACACCCCTAAAATCTTTATTTACTACTTTACTATACAAACTTCAAGGCAACAAGATAGGGGAACTAAAGAGTAGGACACCCTTAAATTCTTTAATCAGACCTTGCAGAAGAAAACATTAAGATGAAAGAAGCAGACAGAATTAAAGGTCCAAAACAACATATCTCAATCTAAAATTTCTATTCTTTTATCAGAGAAATTTATGGACAATAAGGAAAACAAAGAAGAAACAATGACAAAGAGGGATAACATCACCATTAACATAGCTCAAGAATCCTGTGAACGTGCTTGTATTTCTGATGTCCAAAACAGTTACAATACTCTAGTACAAAAATATTTTCAACTCATAGTCTGATCAAAATCCAGCCTAGCAATTAACCCAACAACCAACAATAACAATGAACAATACATGTAGTATTTATTTGCAAATGAGGAGGTCACCATAAGCTAGGGTGACAGTTTTGTATTTATTACAGAGTAAATGTAATCTTGACCTTTGAGACCATGCAAGGCCCGATGCCAAAATATCACTGACTAACTCACTATAGTAATAACTTTCTAATTTACTGTTGAGCTAACTTTAGGATATTTTTGGCTATTTGGCTTTAATATTAACTTTTACAATAAATATTGAGTCTCTTAAAATATCTCTGACTGAAAATATTAACTGAGGTAGCTGCCTTTAGAAAAATTAGGCTATAGGTGGCTAAATGAGATTTGGAAGAAGTAAAGGTTGATCTGGCCTTGTCACTCGGATCTATATTCTTCGTTGATTTGCTTTGATTTGTCATTTAACCTTTGATTTGTCTCTTTAAACTCAGATTTTTCTTTTCCCTTACTCTGTTTTCTCACTCTGTCCTTTAATATGTTTTTATCTCTAATTCCTCCTTAACTGTTGTATTTCTTCCTAACTCCGTTTCTTTATTTTTAACCTTTGATTGGCCTTTTTATTCCTTTACCTTTCACTTTCATGGTTAACCCTTTAATTGCGTTCTTTACTTCATCTTCATCTATGCGCGGCCACTATATAATTCTCTTTTTTCTTTACCGTGTCCATTGAAGAACTCTCGTTTCCTTTGTAGTGATTGAATTATCATCAATGGTTATGATCCGTTGTTGATCTCTGACTAATCTTGCTCTCCTAATCCCTTAATGAAATGAGATCTTGGATCGTCACCCAGAGAACTTAGTTTGAATAATTTTTGGACTTCAGAATGCAATTTATGCATTTCTTATACATCGGCTACCTAACAATTAAAAACAATTTGTTAATTTAAAACCTGCACTGTGGACAGAGTTCAGACAATGGTAGCCTTTTTGGTTTTGCATTTAGCTGTGTCTTTTCTAGGTTTTCAGGGGTTTACATGGAGGATCGGGGCTTATCTTAGAGATTCAAGGTCCAACACGTTTGAACGAGGAAAATGGCTTTGTTTTTGGTGGGGGAGCGATAAGTGGTTTATCGCATAGGGAAAGCATGGTTTGGAGGTTTATGCAACAGGGATACAATAGTGTGGAGGGAGTGATGCATGGCAGGAAGGGACGTGGTAAAATAGCCCATATCGCAAGCTCGAAAGGTTTTAAACTTTGGGCCTTTGAATTTGCGATGAGGCGTGCGGGCTGTTGGATCTAGTGGATCAGATCAGATGGTGGTCGGGTGATTTCGACCATGGGTAGGTTTAGAAGGTAGGTCCAGGATGTGAGATGATGCGGTGAGTTAAAAAAATAATGCAGGGGCCTGAGCTTTAAGCGGAGTGGAGGATTAATGTAGTGCGGGGCCCGGGGTAAGTTTTTAAAGTGAAGGCTCTTTAATATATCACGGTGGGGCCATGGTTATATGAGAGCGAGGGTAAGGTTTAAAGGGCGGGGTTTTTAATCATATAAGGAGTCGGATATTAAAATAAAATAGAGTATTATTGAAATAGTGGGTCCCGAATAAAAATAATTTTAGTTTAAAACTATGTAAAAAGGGCTTTTTACATTTTTTAAATGGAAAAAGAGGAATGAATGAGAATGAGGGTTAAAATGGGGTTTTCTGCATAGGAAAGGGGATTTTTAGAAGGGGTTCAGGCTAAACGAGGGGCTTTTTAAGTTAGAAATGGGATTTTTCAGAGCATGAGAGTGCTGGAGAAGGTGAAATTAGAGATAGTGAATAGGTTAAATAAAGATAATGAAGGAAATGAGATTTCTAAAAATAAAATGATAATCAGGTAATGTTATTTTCAACAGACTATAGAAAATCCACAGTCATCTAGTGATACTATAGAATACATGAGACTAACAGTGGCTCCAAATGGGGAGGGAAACTCCTTTAGGAGGTGTCAAGAATATTTGTAGACTAGTAGCCTGTTTATATTTGTCTGATTTTCATTTTGCAATTGTTGATTTGCTGCAACTGTTTGTAACTATGACCTTCAAGAATTGAAAACTATGCTTTCTACAAATCAACTCTGACTACCCATCACCTACCCTAAAAAAATTTCTTCATTCTTTAGGTGCATTTAGACTAGCAAACCCTTGACATCATTTTCCTTTTCAAAGAAAAGTATCTATTTTCTAACCTTATAACTTCCAAAGGCTCAAATTAGACTGATGAGCTCTTTTATTCTCTACCTAACTACTTATTTGTCAATATTAAACAATTTGAAAAATTTTCATTCCTTAACTATCAACATGAAATTTAAAGCATGACTGAATCGAGGTTAAGCAGTTTGATTGTCATGAATTGTGGCATTTTTAGACAAGCTGCACATAATATTATTTTGCAAAAAGTAAACTAAACTAAGTGCTTTGATCTTGGATCTTTCATTTATCTCTTAACCCTCACTTTTGGTTCAGATTTAGGCTTTTGAACCAATGTCGTTTTCTATCTACCTACTAAGAAGCCAAGTTTAAACCGTTTGGAAAATCTTCATTTCTAACTTATTAGCAAAAATTCAAAATTTGCACAATCATGATTAGGCTGTATGATTGAACAAGACTTCCTTTCAAAAGTAGTGGTATTTGGACTTGCACACTTTCATAAATACTTATTTTTTGGTATGGGGCTTACCTTTTTATTTTTATCTACCCTCTTTTCTTCTTTTCTTTCTTCCTTTTTGTATCAATTTTTCTAATTTTATTTCTAGTAATGTTATATACAATAAAGAAAAATTTAAAATGATATTCCTCAGCTAAAATAATGCTTGAGCATCCTGCCATTGACAGGACCTCCAAAAAATTATATTCCATCCATTTCTTGTAGAAAAAATGCATTGTTACTTCTTACAGAATGAGTGGTGTATGGATCTTTCCATAAGTTGTCAAATTTTCCATGCTTGCTTTGTCCTCTCTTCTTGAATCCCACTTCAGCACTTTGATTCCAATGCTAAAATCATTGTCCTTGGTCCTTTTTTCAAAGATTTTCTTCGCATTCTCCTGTAGCAACTGTGTTCTATTGTAAACTCCTTATCTAGTTTGTTGCAGATGAATAGTTTGGCTCATTCTTATTTTTATGTCAATCTCTTCAGACGACACTTCTTGAATGAGCTTCATTACTGGCACTCCCAAGCTTGTTGGGAAGATTGAGTATGTTCCATAGACTAGATGATAGGGAGACATATCAATTGATTTCTTACTTGTTAGTATGTCTGCCCATAGTGTATGTACCAATTTTTCGTGCCATGATTTCTTGTTTTCCTCCAGCAACTTTTTAATGATGTTCACCAAACTCTTGTTTGAGAATTCAACCAACCCATTACCTTGAGGGTAATAAGCTTTAGAATGCCCCAAAGTAATGTGATATTTGTGGAAAAAATCCACCATTTTCTTGGATTTAAAAGTAACAACATTGTCAGTTATGATTTTTCTAGGACAACCAAACCTACACAAAATGTTGTTTTCAAGGAATGTGATAATTACTGAGTCTGTGGCAGTTCTTGAATGGATAGCCTCTATTCATTTATTCAAATAGTCAGTTGCAGTAAGGATCCATTTATGTTGGGTAGAGGAGGTGAGGTGGATTTCTCCAATGAAATCTATGCCCCACTGTTGAAAAGGAGCTTCAATAGAAATTGGATGTAATGGAAAAGGCAACAAATTTCTCTTACACTCAAAGATTTGTCATTTATGAAAGGTAATTAGCATTTTGTGGATGTCTTGGAAAAGAGTAGGCCAATAGAAACCATGCCCTAAGGATTTTATTGACATTGGCTTTCCAATAGAGGTGGCCTACACATTCTCCTTCATGAAATTCATGCATAATCCTATCAACATCCTCTTTACGAAAAAATTTATGCAATACACCACCAGAGTTTTTCCAATATAAAAATTTGTCTAAAATGTAGAAATTTACAGCCTTTAGTTTCAAGAATCTGGTTTTTGTTTTGGAAAAACTAGGAGGAGCATTAAGATTAAAAAGTACATATAGTATATTAACATACCAGGGAGAGTTTAGAAATGCTTCATCAATAGGTGGAGTCGCTAGCTCCTCTTGTTCATCCAATGAGTGAAGCATATTGATGTCGAGTGCTTGAAAATTTGTTTCAGCCATTCATTTAGCCAGTCCTTGTCCTTTGATTAGCTTGGTGGGCTTGATTTCCAGATCATATTCCAATATAAAAACAACCCATTTACCTCATTTTCCATCAAGATCTTGTGTAAGAATGTCTTTAACTACTGTATGATGTACAAATGCAATGATGTCTGAATGCAGAATGTACACTCTGAAATCCTTTAATGCTTTGATTAAGTCAAAAGCCTACTTTTCCATGATTTTATATTTCAGAGGTGCATCTCTTAAAGCTTGGCTGAAGAAACCTAGCGATTCTCTTGTCCCATTATGTTCTTTTGTAGTAAGACATCAGCAACTGTGTGTTCTGATGAAAAGGAGAAAATGAATAAATATTTGGTGAATTTAGGGCTGATCAAAACTGGTGTTTTTGTAAGAGCTTGCTTCACCAAGTCAAAATATTTCTTTTCCTCTTTGGTCCATTTGACTCATGATTATTTTTTCAGCATGTTGGTGATGTTTCTTAGGAGTTCTGCAAGGTTTGGTATGAACCTTCTTAGAAAATTTATCTTTCCAATGAAATATTGCAGCTCTTTGAGGTTTCTTGGGTGTTTGATTTGCAATATTCCTTCAATCCTTTTTGGGTCAATATTGATCCCTTCTTCAGATATGATGTGGCCTAGAAGCTTCCCTTCTTGAAGGCCAAAAAAGTTTTTCTTGGGATTTAAAGATAGGCCATACTTTCTGCATTTTTCAAAGACCTTCCTTAACTGGGTTAGATGCTCTTCATCAGTTTTGGAATAGACTATTATGTCATCAAGGTATATTACAATGAAGTAACCTATTTCTTTAGAGAAAGAAATATCCATGGCTCTTTGAAAATTGGCCCCAAAAGGCATTTTAGAATACATGAAGGTGCCCCAAGGTGTAGTGAAAGTTGTTTTGTGTTGATCATCTGGATGTACCAGCACCTGATTGTCCCCTGAAAAGCCATCAAGTAGAGATATTCTTTTGGAGCCTACTACCCTTTGCATTATATGATCCATTTTTGGTAAAGAGTAGTTTTCCTTCAGGGATGCTTTGTTTAAATTTCTGAAGTCTATGTAGAGCCTAATCTCCCCTATCTTCTTCCTTACAAACACAAGATTTGAAACCCATTCTGAGTATCTGAGAGGGATTATTATTCCATCATCATACATTTTCTTTATTTCTTTCTCAACCAGTGGAAGTTGGATAGGGTTTATTCTGCGCAATTTCTTTTTAAAGGGATTATGGTTTTATTTGAGAGGAATCATGTGCTAGATGATCTCAGTATCATAGGATTTCAAGTCCTCATAGCTCTAAGAAAACACATCACTAAATTCTCCGAAAAGCTCAATATATTTCTGTTTTATATGTGTTGGCAGAGTTTTCGACAGTTTTATCATTCTAGGTCTTTGTTCACTGTCTATATTTCATTCTTCTACATTTTCTTCAGTGGGTTCCATCTTTGGCTTCCTAGCAACATCATTGAAATCAAAAAGTTCTTCTAGAGGGATCAACCCTCTTAGCAAGGCGTTATCTCTGAACTGCAACACTTCAAAGTCTTCTTTTTCTGTTTTTTCACATAGTTCTGTCTCCTGTGGGTCATCTTCTGCTAACATATTTTTATCAGCATCATAAGGAGGCTCCTTCTTCCCTGTTTGTTCCTCAATAGAGTAGTCCTCTTCATGATCTGAGTCTGAAATTGGCCCTTCAAACTCATTTCTGGACTGTAGGAAATCTGCGATCAGTTTATCACCCTCAAAAACTTGCTAATATTTTATATTATCAGGGACTGCTGGTGTGTATTTGACTTTTACTGTGTATTGTTTGTTCTGATATGGTTTTTGACAAGTACTGGCTGCAAATGCTAGTCCATTGGAAAAGATATTTTTATTTCTTGGGATGGAGACAAGATCATATTCTTTGAATGTTTTTAGGAGGTCGAGGGCATCGTTCCTATATGCTCTTAATCTAGGATGTTTAGTTGAATATTCTCCCTTAATCTTCTTAATGACTAGCTTGGAATCCCCATGGACAAAGATCCTTTTGGCTCCTAATTTTTCTAGTAATTGTAGCCCTAGAAGGAGTGCCTCATACTCTGCTATGTTGTTTGTACATTGAAATTTTAGTTTATAGGAGTGACCTTCTGCGTGATTATTCTCGGTGTTGTGTACCCAAACACCTACTCCTGATCTATTTTTACCACAAGAACCATCAAAACTCATGCTTCATAGAGGTTCAGTTTCATTTTTGTCATTATATTTTCGATTATGTTGTTCATTTTCTATTTGATCTAACTGCTCTTCCTTGTTTTCCATAAATTTTTTATTAACTACCACTTGTTCATTAGTGTTTTTATCATTGTAAAGGATAAATGAATCAAGGTCTGTGTGGACATAATAAAGAGGGGAGTTTCTAGGCTTGTCTTGACTGCTGACCATGTATTTCATATGGGTTTCCCTATATAGTCTCTTCGTTTGACCAAAGACATGTATGGTAGCATAGGTCATGTCCATTTGAAGGGTGCCTTGGAGTTTAGCTCCCCATGAGCATGAAAGGAGCATGCCATACTTAGGGGGAATGTCAGCCACTACAATATCCATTACTAGGCTTTTGGTTGGTATTTCTGCAAGAGCAACACAGAGATATTTTATCAGGCCTAGACATTTTACCCTACTGGAGTCAAAGGAGTACAGGTATCTATATGGTCTAGTTATCTCAAGGACTAGTCTCTCCATAACTACTTTTGGCATGAGGTTATGTGAAGCTTTTGAATCGAACATGGCATTGTGAAGGATTTTATCATGGATGTTCAGACTGACATAAAATGGAGGTACACCTCCCTCTTAGAATTTACCTTCTACCTCTGGTCCAAACAAAAGTTCAGGTTTGTCATCATTTAAATTTATAGAATCAACATTTTCTCCTATGTTTAAATCTTTCAAAACTTGGGATCTATATACATCTTGGCCAACTAATTGAGTAAGAGGTATGGAAATTTTTATCTTGGCAATATCATTCTCAGTACTTAATGGTGTCTGTGTTTTTGGCAGATTTAAATCATTTTTATCAGACACTGTTTTTACAGCAATTTCAGCTTGTTGATTTTCATTAGGAGTCTCAATTAAATTAGTTCTGTTAGGGCTACTAGTTGATGTACTAGTGTTGCTTTCTGGACTGTTTTTGTTTTCATTTTTATTAGAAATTTTAACCAAAATGTTCGAATTTTCTGCTATCTTTTTGGGATCTGTTTCAAGGGGCTTTCTAACAGATATTTTAGGGTTCTTTCTCTTGGGATTGTCTTGAGTTTTCTTACTTCTAAGGTCATATTGCCTATGTACCTCCATGATGGAATTTTTTAAGCCTTGTTTATAGTCTTCATATTCTTGGCCTTCTTCTTCAAATTGAGTTGGAGAACACATGCCTTGTTCTTCCTTGGTGAGGAAAGCAATATCCTCATTTTTTACTCCCATTAGATTAATTTGACTTTCTTCTGGTTCTTCAATCACCCCCTCATCCTCATCAACGTAGTTCTCTTGGAAAGGAGGCTTGATTTTCTGGTCAGACCCTCTCTGTCTTATCTGAGGGAGATTTCTCTTAAAGTTTTGGTTTTGGTTATGGTTCCTATTCTAAGGAGATGCTTGGTTTTCTCTAGGGAAACCTCTCTCATTCATGTTTATTCTCTCCATCATCCTTTCCATGGTTCTAACTAGGTTGTAAATCTTAGCATCAGATGAGGAGGCTATAGTTTCCTCCCTATATGTGACCCTTTTTTCATTCCTCATTCTAGCCCTCTTGGAAATTAGATTTGCCTCTACACTTGCTGCACCCCTCTGCATGTCTTCTAATGTGAGAGGGTCTCTTTCTCTTAGTTGGTAAGCCATTTATGGGTCAAAGCCATCTAGAAATTTCATTAGGGCTAGACCTTGTGGAGGTTTCATGTGAGAAGGGAGGGAATTATACACACTATTGAATCTAGTGCAGTAGTCTTGTACACATTCTCCAATGTTTCTCTTAATTTTTTCATACTCTGATAAAACTTGGAGAGGATTTTTCTTGACTTCCCATTTATTTAACAATAATTGATGAAAAGCTGGGAGGTCATGTACACTATTAGTGGTTAAGCCTTTAAACCATTTTCTTTCTTCTCCCCCTAAAATTTGAGCAAAAAATCTTAGTTTAGCAGTTTCATCATCTATTTCTTGTCTGTCAAAATCGTCATTCATTCTATCCACATGTTGTTGAGCAGTTGTTGAACGACTTGCATCATATAAGGGAATATTAGACTCATAGTCCTATGGTAGAAAAACTAGAGGAAATGGTAGAACTAATGAGACATAACATGTTATCATGGCTGGTAGTTGGGGAAACAAAGGGGGGTTAATAAGTGGAGGGTTTACAAAGGGAGGAAGGTGAACAGTGGGGGTGTGAGTGGGGGTTGAAGTTAGTACAACAGGATTCTGCTGTGAGATGGATGGGTCTAAAAATATCTAGTTTATCCAATTCTGAGATCTAGTTGTGGACAAGCTTTATTCCAGGGGTGATTCAGATAGGATATTCTACATGTCTTTAAGGTTTTCAGGTAGGTAACTTTCTTTGTGAATAGATTTGCTAACAGTTGATTTTTTAGATCTAGGAGATTTCCTTAGGATGTGCTCTAGATTGTCAACTATTGCAGGAGGGTTTGGGTCAGTATGGGATCTCGTACAGATTCTTCTAGAAGCCAAAAATTGGACCCAATATTTAGAGAGGTTGAGAGTTTATAACAACTTTGAAAACAAACCAATCTGTGAAGGAAAAAAATACTTAATTCACAAAGTATTTTAACTGGGTTCTTTTGAGGTTTGATGTTATCAGGATTTCTTAATAATTTCTGATCTAAAAATGGTCCGGATAACTTGTTATATATTTCAATAACCTCCCACTCAGCTTTTCAAATAAATGATCTAGCTTGTACTTGACTATTTGCAGAATTTAAGCTTGAAAGTGGTGTATGATTTTTAATTGTTTATGTGTCTTAAATTAATTTTTTCTTGCTGAAATTTAACATGTATTACAAAAACATCATGCATCAATAAAAAAATTCAAACAAAACAACAAAATTAATCTAGGAGTTCACCCGAAACTCGTGGGCTACGTCTCCTTTGAGCTTTGTCATCTTGATTTGACTCTTTGGGATTATGGTAAGGTTTCTTTTATAAATTCCACACTTACCTCCAATGGATACTAAACTAAACCAAAGGGTTTATAATACGATCTATATCCCTCTCATGGTTGTCCAAACTTTGCAAACAACTTTAGGCTCCCTTAGACACGATTCCTTCAATCGGTGCACTGAGCTTATTCATAGGAATAACTCCTTCAGAATTATGTTTCTATCATTGAAACCACACTTGATGTATCTAGAACATGTCAGACACCAAATATCAACTGATAAATTTCTCAAAACGAGCATTGCATCCCCAAACTAGCCCTTCCTCCACGGTTTGCCCAGGGCTACCCAAAACTTCACATTAGTTTCTCGAGCTCTATAATTTCTTAAATGTTCTACAACCAATTCCATTGGTTCCAAAATTTCTGAAATAGTCAATATAGACTATTATTTTAACAAAAATGGCCTCCGACTGCTCTGGTTTCGCCTCCAACACCTGTCAGCATCCCCTGGCACTCGGGTCACTGAAAAATTATCTGCTGGGTTTTCGACCTCTAGATGTCCTCCTAAACTTATGAAACCTCATTCAATGGATTCATAATTATTTTTACAGCCAATAATGAATATTGGTTCTCTAGATATGGTCTCTAACTGCTCTGGCTAGGCCCTGCACTGCTGCTGGCAAAAGCTAACACTAATGGCCCTTGGAAATTTACTGAAGCTTTTACACCTTCAAAAGTTATCTACAGGATCTAAAAACCATATCATCAGATTCATAACATCTCAATTATCCAAATTATACTATTATATCTCTGGATAATGCCTCTAACTCCCCTGGCTAGGCCTCAAACTGATTCTGCCTCCTAGTGGCCCTAGTTGCCCCTTGAACTTCACAGATGTAAAATCCTACTTAAAAGCTCTCTGATGGCTCTCAATCCTACTCCATTTAGCTAATAAGGTTTTACATAGTAGAAATTGACTATTCACACTCTCAAAATGGTCAAAAATTGAGTGAGTTATGACCAAAACAACTTTGCCCCAATTTCCTCCACTAAATGTGCGGCAACTGCCAGTTAACTCCACTAAAAGTGGAAGTCTGCCTAAATTTGCGAGCGCCTCCAAAATTTCCGCCATATTAAACTCCACTTAACTGGTCACGTGATAAGGTTCCATGGGAGGAGGGCTGGCCCCTCTGTGCTCTGCTGGACCCACTTGGCATTCAAAGTGCAATAACTTCTTCATACGGTGTCCATTTTTCGAACCATTTGTGGCACCGAAATTGGGAATATAGGACCTACACAACCATCATGGTTTCAAGCCAATCCTATAACTTTGAATTTTGAGCTAATACTTAGGTCCTTGATCCAGTTCTGATCACACCTCCCCATTGGGAATATTTTGGACCCCAAAAGAATGATATACTGATCTGTACAGTAGATGAGAGTACAACACCCTCTTCTTTTCATCCTCCAAACACTTTCCTTGCATGGCTAGTGATTTTGAACCACAACTAGAAAGTAATCGACACTTTTGTTCCTGGAATCTGTGCTTGTCCTCCTGTCAAGAATTATCTTCCTTGCACTCACCAGAAATTTATGGCGAGAAATTTGTAAGAGGTAGATGAACATTTCTACCATGATCAATGATCCAAGGTGGCTCAAAAAAGTGAGAGATTACAACATAAAATACATGCACACAACCGAAATTTGCATATGTACAAAAGAGTATGTCTTACTGTGTTAAGAAGTCCATCCACTTCTTACCAAGCCACTTCCACGGCAACTTTTGTGATGCAACTCTTCTTCATGTGAAACATCCACTCTCACACCAATTATTGAATCCTTGGTTCCACCTTTTCTAGTCTTTCTGTCCTCTTGCTGCATGTGCTTGGGACGATTCGTTGAATGCAAATTCAAACAATGGGAAACAACATGTCCCCTCTTCTGGCAATATGTGCAAATATTATGCACTTTCTTTGAAAGTTTCCTTTGTTTCTTCTGCTTCCTATATACTTTCTTCCTCATCCAACATCTCGAAACATCATGGTTAAACCGGCCATAATATGTATACCAAATATTTCTTCCATTTAAGCATGCAAAGTTATCATGCCTTGCAGAAACACATTCAAATTGATCATGGGAAGATTTATACCTCTTGTGCTGCTTTTCATGTTCATCCTTTTTTCCTTCACGAGGAGATGAACTAGTAGAGGCTCCAACTTTCATTTGCAGACTAACATCATCGTTCTTGTCTTGAAAATTGTTCGAACTGGCATGCTCGCCATAAGCTGCATGTCTACCATATTCTTGATGAAACAAAGGCTTAAACCAATGGTAATCATCTTTGAAACAAATTTGACATATTTGCATCTGAGAACTTGGAACAAAATTTCTCTTTGACATTGCCTCACATGCCTTCATGGCTTTGGAGTCTTCGCTATTAAATTGCACATAACCAAGACCAATATTCTTAGGTCGTTCCTCAACCAAAATAGGATCAACCATGCCTTGTGCATGCTTGCCTAAACCCTTGCCTTTATAGCCCATTTTAATCATTAACTTGGACCCTATACCTCTCGTGTGATTTTCTAAATAACCAACACATATTTCTGAAGAAGAAACTGAAGAAAAATTAGAATGGATTACCTCTTCCTCGCGCATGTTCTTGGTCAAAATTTCTTGAGCTTGATGGAGCTGCATCTCCATATCATGCAATATTTGAAGAATTTATTCCTTCTCTTGCTTCATGGCAAATAATTTCTCATGAAGTTCAGTGTTTTCTCTTATATCTTCAAATAGAATCTGCACCATGTCCTTCAATATAATAAAGTCACGCTTCATATCTTCATCGAAGAATCTTATGAAGGAGGATACCTCACTTGTAGAGTTGTCATTATGATGTCAATGAACAACAGTAACTTCAACAAAGTTCACAAAGCTTTCAAAACAAATGAAAAAGCTTTTTTAAACCAAATTTTTGTAGAGACAAACTCTTATTGAAGGAGCCAAACGACAAACAAACTCCAAGAACTTCTTTAAAAAAAATCGGTGAGAGGGTTTGTGTTCCAAGGGTGACCTTGAGGTCCTTTGGGGTAAGGAAGATGCCTTCAGCCCTTTCTTCCATCTTTTCCTCTCCGAGACTTAGCTAATAAATAGATATCCCCTCTCCTCCAGCAAACTCAAACAACAGTCAGTTTGCAAACAGTAAAACAGTCAATCTTTTACACTATTTAAACACCTTTCAAGTTATACAACCAAGCTATTGCTATTTCAATCAAGCAACCAAGTGCTCTGATACCAACCTGATATGAAAATGGTCTCGATAAATTTTTATATATTTCAAGAACCTCCCACTCAAATTTTCAAAAACTTGAAAATTTGCAGAATTTATGCTTGAAAGTGGTGTATTATTTTTAACTTTTCATTTTTTCTTGTTTAAATTTAACATATATAATAACAACATAATGCAGCAATAAAATATTCAAACACAACAGAAAAATTAATCTAGGAGTTCACCCAAAATTCGTGGGCTAAGTCTCCTTTGAGCTTTGTCATCTTGACTTGGATCTTTGGGATTATGGTAAGGTTTCTTTTACAAGTTCCACACTTAACTCCAATGGATACTGAACTGATCCAAAGGGCTGATAATACCATCTATATCCCTCTCATGGCTGTCCAAACTCTGCAAACATCTTTAGGCTCCCTTAGACACGATTCCTTCAGTTGGTACACTGAGCTACATTGAGCTTCTTCATGGCACTAACTCATTCAGAATTCTATTTCTGTAACTGAAACCACACCTGTTGTATCTAGCACACATCAGACACCAAATGTCGACTGATAAATTTGTCAAAACGAGCACTGCATCCCCAAACTAGGGCTTCCTCCACGGTTTGCCCAGGGTTGCCCAAAATTTCACATCAGCTTCTCGAGCTCTAAAAGTTCTAAAAATGTTCTAAAACAAATTTAATTGGTTCAAAATTTTTTGAAATAGTCAATATAGACTATTCATTCATCAAAAATGGCCTCCAGCTGCTCCGGTTTCGCCTCCAACACCTATTGGCACCCCTTGGCACTCTAGTCACTGAAAAATTATCTACTGGGTTTTCAACCTCTAGAAGTCCTCCTAAGATTATGAAACCTCCTTCAATGGATTCATAATGTTGTTTACAATCAAGAATGACTATTGGTTTGCTGCATATGGTCTCTAGCTTCTTTGGCTAGGCCCTGCACTGCTGCTGAAAAAAGCTTTCACTAATGGCCCCTGGAACTTTACTAAAGCTTTTAGGCCTTCAAAATTTCTCTAAAAGCTCTGAAAACCATCTCATCAGATTCATAACATCTGAATCATCCAAATTAGACTATTGTATTGCTGGATAAGGCCTCTATCTCCCCTAGCTAGGCCTCAAATTGATTATGCCTCCAGGTGGCCCTAGTGGCCCCTTGAGCTTCACGGATGTAAAATAATGCTTAGAGTCTCTCTGGTTGCTCTAAAACCTACCCCATTGAGTTCATAAGGTCCAATATAATCAAAATTTACTATTCACACTCTCAAAATGGTCTAAAATTTAGTGAGTTATGACCAAAACAACTTTGCCCCAATTTCCTCCACTAAATGTGGGGCAACTGCCAGTTAACTCCACTAAAAGTGGAAGTCTGCCTAAATTTGGGAGCACCTCCAGAATCTCTACCATATTAAATTCCACTTAACTAGAATTTAATTAAATATTAAACCTGGGATTAGGCTTCTTAAGAAAACTTAAAATTAAGCTCCCTCACTGGTCACGTGATGAGGTTCCATGGGAGGAGGGTTGGCCCCTCCGTGCTCCACCAGACCCACTCGAAATTCAAAGTGCAATAACTTCTTCATAGAGTGTCCATTTTTTGAACTATTTGTGGCACCAAAATCAGAAAGAGAAGTCCTACATGACCATCTTGGTTGCAACTCAAACTTTTAATTTTGAATTTTGAGCTAATCCTTAAGTCCTTGATCCACTTCTAATCAATTTCCCAGTGGATTCTTTTAGAAAACTAGTGGAGTCAGCAAACCTACTAAAAACCAGTGGAGTCACCAGGTGGATGACTTTAACTGTCTTGAGGCTGGCTGTTGTCCACCATTAGCAACCAGATACCAGTCTTGGCTAACACTTGTGTCATCTAAATTTGAATAGGGTTTTACTGAGTTCTTGACAAAATATTAAGTTGTTTAATAATTGAGTGTCCCCAGTATGGTCGCCATTATGTTCGCTCTCCGTAATTGGCAAGATTGGAAAAAACAAATCTACAAAGAACCACATCAAACCACTTTGGATTCCAAGGACCTAGCCTTCATGGGCTCAGAGAGGGCTCTCTCTCTAATTTGTGATTTATTGATTTATCTTTATGCTTATATTTTCCGATTTTAGGCTAGTTATGGATTTTTGGATTTGTTTGTTTGTTTTGATTGATTGTTTGTTCATTGTTTTAGTTGAATAGATAGAATGTGAGAAGCATTCATCCATTGGGCTATGGATTCATAAGAGGTTTTAGTTGTGCATCAACTCTGCAAGGGTTTTCATAGAGCAAGCTAACTATATCAAGTGGATATTTTTAGTTTAGATGAAATATGAAATGACAACAAGTTGTGAATTCAGTACAACTAAAGGGAAATTAAGAATCCTTTAACTATACTTCAACAAGAAAATCCTTTGAGATAACTGTTTAAGAGGAACTAAAGAGCAGGACACCCCTGAATTCTTTAATTAATCTTTACTAAGAAAACCTTAAGACAACAATCCAGTAATCCTAAAGAGCAGGACACCCTTGAATTCCTTAGCTATTACTTTCAGACAAAGAAAACGTTCAAGATATCAGTTTAGTGAAATTAAAGAGTAGGAAACCCCTGAATTCTTTAACTAAAATTCAAATAAGGCCTTTAAGATGACAGTTCAGTAATACTAAAGAGAAGGACACCCCTAAATTCTTTATTTACTACTTTAATAAATGAACTTCAAGGAAACAAGCTAGGGGGAACTAAAGAGTAGGACACCCCTAAATTCTTTAATCAGACCTTGCAGAAGAAAACATTAAGATGAAATAAGCAGATAGAATTAAGGTGCCAAAGCAACATATCTCAATCTAAAATTTATGTTCTTTTATCAGAGAAATTGATGGAAAATTTGGAAAATAAAGGAGAAACAATGACGAAGAGGGATAACATCACCATTAACATAGCTCAAGAATCCTATGAACATGCTTGTATTACTGATGTCCAAAATAGTTACAATACTCCAGTACAACAATATTTGCAACTCAGAGTCTGATCAAAATCCAACCTAGCAATTAACCCAACAACCAACAATAACAATGAATAATACATGCAGTATTTATCTACAGATGAGGAGGTTGCCCTAAGATAGGGTGATATTTTTGTATTTATTACATAGTAAATGTAATCTTGACCTTTGAGACCATGCAAGGCCCGATGCCAAAATATCACTAACTGACTCACTGTAGTAATAAATTTATAATTTATTGCCGAGCTAAATTTAGGATATTTTTTAATATTTGGATTTAATATTAACTTTTACAATAACTGTTGAGCTACTTAAACTATCACCGACTGAAAATATTAACTGAGGTAGTTTCCTTTAGCAAAATTAGGCTGTAGGTGGCTAAATGAGATTTGAAAGAAGTAAAGGTTGGTCTGGCCTTGTCACTCAGATCTATCTTCTTCATTGATTTGCTTTTGATTTTTCATTTAACCTTTGATTTGTCTCTTTAAACTCGGATTTGTCTTTTCCCTTACTCCGTTTTCTCACTCTGTCCTTTAACCTATTTTTATCTCTGATTCCTCCTTAACTGTTGTATTTCTCCCTAACTCAGTTTGTTTATTTTTAACCTTTGATTGGCATTTTTATTCCTTTACCTTCCACTATCATGGTTAACCCTTTAACTGCATTATTTATTTCATCTTAATATCTGCATAGACACTGTATAATTCTCTTTTTTCTTTACCCTGTCCATTGAAGAACTCTCGTTGCCTTTGTAGTGATTGAATGATCATCAATGATCATGATCCATTGTTGATATCTGACTAATCTTGTTCTCCTAATCCCTTAATGAACTGAGCTATTGGATCGTCACCCAGAGAACTTAGTTTGAATAATTTTTTGACTTCGGAATGCAATTTATGCATTTCTTATACATCGACTACCTGCACAATTAAAAGCAATTTGTTAATTTAAAACCTACGCCGTGGACAGAGTCCGGAAAATGGAAACCATTTTTTTTTTCATTTAGCTATGGCTTTTCCAGGTTTGGAGGGGTTTACAATGTAGATCGGGGATTATCACAGAGATTTGG
>CM076584.1:1688858413-1688939113 GCA_034641835.2 Pinus albicaulis
TAGATGCATTCCAAAATGATGATCAACTAAGGGATGATGCTTGATGAAAAGTGAAACCTACTATAGGGTAGGTTTACTTTCATTTTATCAATATGAACCTACAACTCGCTAAAATCCATAACAGGGGTGCATGATTCATAGTTTGAACCCTCGATCCTGGGGACCTGTGGGTTATGGGCCCACCACACTTCCGCTGCACCACTTACAAATAAAACAAAACATTCATAACCCTCAGCACTTTAATTCCATAAGCCTTGACCAATACATGCGGCCTATTTTATGGTTTAATATCAGAAATAAAACAAGCGATAAAATTTATAAACCTTCGACCAACAAACACTGGTCCCACCTTAATCACGCCCTAAGCTGGAACTAAAACAAATTTCACCATAGTTTTATAATATATATCGGTCCATTAAAGGTTTTAAAATCCAAGCATCTTGATTTCACGATAACCGTCGATCTATGATCAGACGGTTATCGCTCCACACAAATCATATAACCGTTGACTGGAATAAACTATGGGTTCCACCATTTTTCCAGTGCATCTATGGTCCACTCCTTCGTTAAACGCCATGCAACTTATAATACGACCACCGTTGGATCTCCACAGATCTTGATCAGACGGATATTGTGTTAAATTTGTGCATGTGACTTATTGCTCCAACTCAATGAAAAATCAGTTGTTTTGTTGTTGTGACGTGTCGCAATCTTATTTGTTTGCGTTCATTTAGAAAGAAACCACTTACAACCCGAAGGCCACGCCAAACCCATTTGTGGTTTTCAGAAACCACTTTCACTATTCGTCTTCCATTTATGCCATGCCTGAACAGTTCCATCTCCAGGTTTCAATTGTATGCGGCTCTGCCACGTCTTTTACTGCGCATTCAACTCAATGTTCCCTTCTGTAGGTTCCAAATATGTATTCACACCATGTTTTAACCACAGTTCCAACCCTATATGGAAATCGGAATGCAATACATCATTTGCATAAAACGAAAGCCCTTCTCTAATCTGACACTAACATTAGATCGTCATCGATCCCTACAGTGATCGATGATCGATCAATAAAATCACAACTCAACTTTTAACTCATAAATTTAAGTTATAATAACCAAAACTTAACACACATAAAATCCACATAACAATATTTGTATTATATACAAAATATCGCTTAAATCTAAGGCATTTCAGCCTTAGTCACAAATTTACACATGATTACATTGTATTCACTCTCGCGCTCTTTTATCATGCACACACTCTATCTTTTATAGAGTTTTACAAGATCGTGGATTAGTTAAGATCCACGATTTCCTCCCTTCATTTCTCAAACAAACCCTAAATATTCTCAATGATGCATACATGGTAGATAATTTCATTTAGTTATACCTCATTAGTTCTAGCAAATTTAGCTCTGTTTTAACCAATTTTCCCCGTCTTACAATGTCTGTCCATAGTTTCCTCTCTATAGCTTCAGATTCCAACTTTAATGAAAGTTTGCTCAGATGCCCCTGCGTCAATGCTCATATCGCTGACACCTTTTTGGAAATCCTTAAATTTGCTTCCACTACGCCTCTCTTTGGACCTCGCGGCCAGTCAAAGTCTACCCAGTTGGGGACAACAATGTTAATATACAAATTGAAAGAAAAGTATGGCTTGTCAAATGCACGTTTCTCAGATATTTTGAGGTAAGTTACCATAAAGTCCCCCCTTATATAAATTTGAGAAATATAATCACACAACGAACATTACAAATGGGAATTTTTATGAACGTTAATAATTATATCGGCATTAATCTACATTTAATATTTTCCATGACCACCAACTATAGGTTATTCAAAGATAAGGTTCTTTCGTGTGATAATGTCTTGCCCGGTAGCTGCGAAGAGGAAAATAAATCGTTGAAAATATTGGGTGTTGAGTACATATCATATCATGCATGTCCAAATGATTGTATTCCATATAGATCAGAATATGTAGAAAAAGAGATATGTCTGAAATGTGGGCATAACAGGTATGATAAATCAAAAAATAAGGGTAACCAGGTGGTCCACTTTTTAAGATATTAAGGCACATGCCTATAATCCCAAGGATTCAAAGGCTCTTTCGTTACAAATAATTAGCTATGTTGAAGGGATGGAATGCCTCACACATAAGTGAGTTGGGAGTTATGTGAATCCCAACTGATTCAATAACCATGAAGCATATAAAGGATACATCCAACGACTCATCATCTGTGAAGAGGATGTTGGCACACCCTCGCCAATCCAAACCAACATAAGGACAGGGGACCATAATGAAGGGATACTCATCAACACTAGCTAGAAAATCCTGTGCATCATGCGATATCCTTGCGGAAAACTTAGACTTACCCCTCTTGGGCATCATCTGTCCCCACATGTGCATCCGTACATGTAGCATTGGCCTACGAGGATGCCAAACAAAAGTAGGCCTAGTCTCTGGAAACCTCTCAAAAATTAAACAAAATAGCTCTGAAGCAAAAAGGAAGTTGACCCTCCCTTGTGCATGAGCACGACATCTATCTAAAGTTATGCAGAACTACTGCAAAAAAATGGAAGACCACCTCACAAGTCATGGCTCTTGTACTATAGAATCAACATAAAATAGAAGTGGGTAAATAATGAATTTCCCATTGCTGGTGTTATGTGAAATGGTTGAAATCAGTAGGGAGAGGCACCTTACCTCCTCAATACCAAATGAAGCAATACGTAACTGAGCTCCGGAGACCTAAAAATATGAAGGAGATAGTATATCTACGCTAATATATCTGTGGGAGTACACCAACTACCTCCCTGTTGCATAGCCATTTGGGACCTCTAGGAATGAGGGAAAATCCACCCCTCTCCTCAATAGGCCAGTAATGAAATAGATTTCCTCCTCAGTGGGTGCATACCACTGGTTATGACCAACCCAGAAAGCCTGTAGATGGGTATCCCACCTGCGGATAAGATGTCGCAAAAACAGACGATGGAATTTTAGGGATGTCTCCTCCTCATAGAACTTGAGGAAGCCTACCAGCCTTAGGAGCCCTTGGGTTGCTACTATAATAGGGCAAGGGCACACATATCTCTCCCTCTCTCATGCCTCCCACAAGTGAACCATGTTATACTAGTCCACCTGTTGTTTTTGTTGTTCCCTCTATTCTCTCCTTTCACGTTGCTGAATGATTGACATATTAAATAATTTTTTTCTCTAAATGAGACATGTATTTAGGAATATACATATATAGATTTTTTTGAAAAAAAAGACATTTGGTGCGCCACAAAAAACAGGCAAGCACCGGTAACGGTGCGTATTTTTTTTGTTACGCACCGGAGGCGGTGCACTAGAAAATTTGCAGCGCACCGGAGGCGGTGCACCTGCAAATTTTCAGCACACCGCTCTCCTCACATTGTTACAAAGTCAACAGTGCGATGGTATAATAGACCGCACCATTGACTATGGACCAGTGTTGAGAGGGCGGTGCGCTAACCAAACTATACACCTAGAGGTGTATAGTTTTGTCAGCACACTGCCGTCTTGACATCACTACATAGTAAACGGTGTGGTTTTTTACGAGGTCACATTTTTAACCATTTTAAATTGATGGAATGTGGTGCGCTAACAAAATTACGCACCCTACGGTAGATATTTCCATTAGCACACCGCATTCCCACCACTAGCACATTTGCCCCAAATTCTGA
Organism: Pinus albicaulis; assembly: GCA_034641835.2. Lineage (NCBI taxonomy): Eukaryota > Viridiplantae > Streptophyta > Pinopsida > Pinales > Pinaceae > Pinus > Pinus albicaulis. Next base: position 1,688,862,118 of record CM076584.1, read on the forward strand.
AGGCCAAAATGTCACTCTTGCAACACATAGGCATCCCAAGAGTGATGCTTTGAGGTGTGGAAAAATGTGGTTTCTCCTAAATTTAGACTTTCGACACTTGACTTAAACATCGGTAGAGCAACACGATCTTCGATGTTTTATATTGGTGTCGCAATTTCGACATTTCATGAATCATCGCTCTTCCAACGAACACAAGCATCTTTAGTCTGGCGCCTCCAAACGTCGCTAGAGCGACAGTACTAAAAGTTTGGAAGACCGACACAATAATTTTTTTTTTTTAAAGTAAACATCGCTAGATCGACGGTTCTATACGTCAGAATACCCACGGCACAAACATTAAAAAAAAAAAAAAAAAAATGTCACTAGAGTGACGGTACTAAAAGGTCAGAAGGCCAATGCAACAAAATTTAAAATAAAAAATTAAACATCGCTATAGTGACCGGTCAGAATACCGACGAAAAAAAACGATTAAAAAAAAATAAAAATGGGTAATTTATTGTCAGAATACCAATGCTAACAATATAATATTAAAAAAAAAACGTCAGAAGAATTGACTGTATCATATGGATGATTTGATACTCAAAGTCCAAAAGCTACTTGTCAATTACTGAAGCGGAAGATGAAATTACATGACTTGCAGCATAAGGAGAGAATTGACCAGTTTCCTTCCATATCATTTGAATAGAGGGAAGCAACTTACCTGGTTGCACGAGAACATATTTTTTCTCCTAGTTCATTTGAAGAAATTGACGAGCCAAAGGAGCAAGTAGTGCCAAGACCTAGAACTGTACCGGTAGTTTCTCGTAGGATGATTGCTCATGCTTTGGGAAAGAGGATCTTGGTTGATTCATCTTCTAAGAAGCCTGATGTGGTTAAAAATACCGAGTTTCAATGTGCAGATGAGAATATCACAGAAAAATTCTTGAATCATGCATCATCACAAATACAAAGAGTAGCACCAGAGCTTGTAAAGGAAAGTTGTGAACAAACACTTGCTATAGCTACGAAAAGAATGATAGAAAAATACTTTAACATAGATGCTTTATGCACGGAATTACAAGAGAAAGGATAAGGTGCTGGATACAAAATTTCCATATATAGATGTGAAAATGGAGCATAAAAACTTGGTGATACATTACAGGATGTTGCCACAGCACCATAGGCTACAAAGGTCAGATTGGGACAATCACCTTCTACAGCAGTTAAAAGTACGATGAGAAGGAACTTGAAATCAGAGGTTCCATGTATACATGATAAAATGACAGATAAAGATGCAAATATAAGGGTTCCTTTTATAGAGGATAAGATGACAGAGAAAGCCTCGAATGATTCATCACAAGTTACAAATGTGTCTTTGGAGCCTACAAAAGCCACTTTTGAATACAAACCTGCAACGGCTGCTAAGAGAATGTTTGCCTAGGAATTGGGGCTTCCATTTGAAAATTGTCCATCTAAAGGTGCTTCAGACTTAACAACAAGATGTGAAATTGGAAGCAACAATGTTGTGGATGTGGAATTTTTTCTTGTAGGTATTCCTTCAAACAAGAATGCCTGCCATGTTTCAGATTTAGGTGAAGTTATACAGGAGAGAAACACTTCCTTGACATCTCATTTGAGACGTGAGGAAAATGATCAAGGATTGAGGTGGATCAAACCTCTATCAATAAGGCACTAAGAGTTCATCCTCAAAATATTTCGTCAATGACAAGGATGTCAAATGCACACATTCTTGGAAGAGCTACCCAGAGGCTGTTTTCACAAGCACTTGGGATACAGACCATCTCTTCAACTAGAATTGATGCAAACCTAACTAGAAACTCAAGTTTTGCGACCTCTATATCTTCATCTTCCAAGGGTATTTGAAAAGGCCAGAAAACTAGATCTACATTTGATTATGAAGATTCTAATGTAGTAGTTTCAAGTATAGATATGACTATCTCAGCCAATAATAAGTCTCGAGCCTATGATACTGAGATAAATTTGATAGAGATCAATGATTTTGTCAACTGAAAATTTTTAGGTTCTATTAGTATTGGGAGATAGGCCAAATATTGGATTTCAAATTTCTCAGAATCAATTCCTTGACATCCTAGTATAATAATAGGTTAATACCCAGCTTCACATCAGCTTCCACTTCCTCTCCATGTCAGTGCCACATTAGTGCAATGTTTTCACCATGTCATCACCACATCAACAATGAGCCATGTCATGATGACACACCATCTACCACATTGGTGTGCCACATCATTCTACATCAATGCCACAACATCATGAACTAAATAATAATGACATGTTATCTTCCATGTGGGTGTTCCACATACCAATGAATATATTATTGTTCTTCACTGCAAACTACAAGTCTGGGCTAAGGAAATTGTTCTCAAACCTGGGCTAAGGAAATAATTCTCAAGGTTTGAGCTCTTTTAGGTTTTGAAGGAAGGTCAAGTCCACAGGTAAGTTACTAATCCAACCCTCCAACAATGTTTGTTCACTGGATCGGGGTCTTCTCCATAGGTAGTTTTGATACTAATCCAAGCTACCACAAATACCTATTCACTTGCTAATAGCCTGAGATTTTGAGCCTTCACAAGTTTATAAGACAGGGATTCAAGCCTTACTATTGACTGTCCGAGCTTCACAATACTGTGTTCTTAAATTTTATCACTCCATCGAGCCCTCTCCATGGAACCTTGAGTTAGGTCACTACCAGTCCGAGCCTTCCTGTTCACTATTTGTAGTCCGAGATTCTGGAGGTGACAGTCCAAAACAAAGGTAAGCTACAAGACTGTTCACACGTTGGCTACCACATATCCTAGTTTGAGCTTATCCAACAGGTATCTATCCTCCAGAATCTGTTTCAAGGTTAATTTTTTCTCCACAGGCCGAGGTGCAACTGTCCGAGCTTCACTGATAACCCAATAGAATTTAACCCAAACAATTAATTTCTATCTCCTCGTCAGGGTTATTTCTCCTTTTGTCTTCTTCACTGTGTCTCTGAAATCTTCACTGAATTTTTTTGGCTAGAATGAGGTGTTTAGACCTCAATATATCCTGGTTTTGAGTTATGAACGAAAAAGACACGTCTATTTGGATAAGTGTTGGTACTATTTTATTGCTACCCTTTTCTATTAAAAATTCACCATTTATCTATCATTTTCTCCATAAACTTCCCATAAGTCCATTGAAATTGATTAGTGAAGCATTATAGTTGTTATTTTGCATTAAATTTAATTTATTAGTTTTTATGTTAAAATTTGGAATTTTTCAACAAAATTACAGGATGTAGTGACTTCCTGTAATGAGTTTATGTTGTGACATGTGGCATGACAGGGAAATCGAAATAGAAGGCATGAACATGATCTAGGATGTACAAATATGGTTGAAAATCTATTTAGCATCGAATTTGGGGTTCCTGGATATATGGTCAAAGTCGGTCAAACTCAGCCTCTTCAGCAGAAAAATCAGAAGCTATAATGATGTACTTGATCTTTTGCTTAAAGTTAGGAATTTTGAACTGATTCGAGCTATGTTGGAATCAGTTAGGAGGAAGAAGGAACGAATATAGCCTTCTAGTTGTAAATTGTAATAAATAGGAGGATTTTGATTAGAAAAGTTAGCTAGTGAAAATGTTGAAGAAATCAGACTTAAGACTGTAAAGCATATTCCAACACTCTGTTTTGAATGTAATCTATTTCTAGAACTTAATGAAAGGCATAATTTCATCAATCATAGTGTTTACGAGTTAAAGGTTTATCATTTGAAGTTATTAAAGTGTGTCATCAGAGCGTGGAAGGGCCCTACGTAAAGATTGGTACACTTTCTTTTACGTTTTATGTTTCATAGAGTTTAGTTTTCAGATCTGAATATCGTATTTCATTTCATTTCTTGTGAGTTCATTCATTGTTTGTGAGTTCATTCATTTAATTAGAAGTTCTTGAAATTATTGTTATTTTATGGTTCATAGCAATAGCTTGAAGATTCGATTGCAGAATTATTGAAACAGTCCTTGTAAAAGGTGTAATCGAGCATTGGATTTCAAAATATCTCTATGAACTCTATTTGTTTTTATGAATTTGATTTCTAGAATGTTTTAGTGTGTTATCTTAAAGGAGTTTTTGTGAAACATATCCTCGTAAGAGGATTGAAAAGCTCAGATTAGAAACACTCTGTTTTTTTAAGATCAGTAGATTAAATTTGATAATATAAGTGTTTAAATTGTGAAAAGGGAACATATTTTAGCCTCTTGTAAAGGAGTACTGAAGCCTGTCACAATTAGACATTTTTTTAAACATATAGAACAGAACCTTTTAGGTCTAAAAATATTAGATGTGCCTCTAAGACTACTGACCCTGGTCGACATTAAATCAAGTCTAATCTAGAATCCTAGATTGGTCGTTACATTTTGGCGCCGTTGCCGGGGAGGTGCAACTAGAGGAGTTCTAAAAAAAAAACTCAAAACAAACAAAAACATAGATTTAATTTTAATTTTAGAAGTCATGTTTACATATGTCTAGACCTAGGGATGATAAAGGCAGATTCATAAAAACCCCCCATCCAAGAACTAACCCACCACTAGGAGCAGATCCTTTAGAAAGAATTGAACACACAACACCAGCTGGGAAAGTCACTGTACAAGAACTAGAGGATAAACAAAAATCAGGCCAAAGACTTACACTTATAGAGAGACAAATTATATTGGCATACGAAACAAAGAAGAAACACTTTCCTGAATCCTCTACAACAAGAGAAGGCATCAAAACAACTCAACAATCTCTCCTTGAACCTACTGTTATTGAAAAAATTCAATTAGGAGAAAAACCAACACAACAACTTCTCTTTGAAACAAGTGACACAGAACAAGAACTTAAAACAACAGAGGAACCTATCAAAATGGCTGAGGAAGGAGGAGGATCAGCAAGAGGACCTACTCCTGAACAACTTAGAGAATATGAGAGACAGCAGGAGGAAAGAAGAAGACAACGAGAAATTGAATTGAAACAAAAACAAGATCAAGATCAAAGAGAGGAGGAAGAGTCAACCTTTAAATTTCCTATTCAAGAACCAGGAGAAAATCATGATGAGGAAATCAAAATGAAAAACATACCTCCATCTGTGTTACCAAATTTTTATGGCATGGCATCGGAAGATCCAGATTCATTCTTGTTTGAATTTGACATAGTATGTCGAACATATGGTTACACAGATGATGCTCATAGGCTTAGACTCTTCCCAGCAACATTAAAGGCATCAGCATTAAGATGGTTCATGGGACTAGGTGAACATGCAATAACTGATTGGGATGGCATGCGAAAAATATTCCTAAAGAAATATCAACCTTATTGTAGATCGAAAGATTCTAAAGATGATATCTTGAGAATGAATCAACAGGAGGATGAAACTTTAGAGGAGTATTTGGAACGATTTGTCTACAATTTACAAAAATCAAAACATAGAACCATTTCTCTTGATCTGATTCGAACAATATTTTTGAAGGGCATTCGAGAGGAATACTTAGATGATCTTAACTTGATGGGAAAAGGTGATATTTCCACCTTACCTTTTGATGAAATTGCTGACTTATGTGAAAAGTATTCCAGGAGCAAAGCTAGAAATGGAAAAAGAGCTATATCATCCAAAGCCACAAATCCTGCTTCAGCTAGTGTCACAAGGGCTGAAATAGGAAATCTATTAGAAGAATTCAAAACAGACCTATTGAGCACCTTAGGAAATCAAATTGACACTATGAAAGCAAAGAAAAGACAAGAAGAAGAAGATCAATTAATGGTTGTCTTTTGTCCAAAATGCCAGAAGAAACATGCTTTGAAAGATTGTCCTTTAGAAAACATTCAAGTGTGTGCCTTTTGTACTAAAAATCATGATATATTTCATTGTTCTAAAATAAATATTTTGCAGAATTGTAATTTGGAAGCCAATGCAGATTTGGAAAATATGTATTTCATGGGTGCAAAGAGACCATGGCAGCCAAGACCTCCACCTCCAGGTATGTTTCCAAATCAGAATTTTCAATTTCCTACACAAGATCAAATGTATGTTTAGAATTCTTGGAATGTACCCATGCCATGGCAACACCAAAATTACCCTCAACAACAATAGAAACCATTTCAGCAATACCCATCATATCCTCAACCATACTCATCATATCCTCAACCATATCAACAATATAATCAGCCATATCAGCAGTATCCTCAAACATATCAGCAATATCCACAGCAGCAAGTTGTTCATCCACTCCAAAACATTCAACAAACATTGCCTGCTCCTCCACCAATAGATCCACCCCAATTACAACTTCCATCTAACCAACCTCCTAGACCCACTCAGATTCCTGCTCAACCTGTACCAAATCCAAATAATAGAGTAGAAAGAATAGCTTACAGTGTAGATGAGGGACCATCATATCCCACATTACCTTTACAAAATATTGAGTTGAGGTATGGTAAGGTACTTCAAAAAGAACTTCCCATAGCTGAGAAACAAGAGGAAAACAAAAACATTGAAAATGAAACACCAAACCAAAAGAAACAAAATGAAGACATCAAAAATAAACAAATCCAACCATTGCAATCACCACCTTTTCCGGAAAGATTGATCCAACCAAGGCTTCCCATGTCTTTACCACAGTTTGATGCTTTAGATGAGCTGAAGAATGTCTATATAAAATTTCCACTTATCCAAGCCATAAAAGACATTCCTATATATACTAAAGCAATTAGAGAGTTATGCCTCAAGAAGCCTACAAGAAAAAGACTTGATCCACAAACAATTCACGTTATTGGACACCTAGCTAGCCTTATGTCAAACACTATATCAATGGAAAAGTATGTTGATCCTGGCATTCCCAGAGTCACCACAATCATCAACAACATACCTATTCCAAATACTTTAATTGACTTAGGGGCAGCAATAAATGTGATCACTCTTGACACAATGAAGACACTACAACTGAGAAACTTGCAATACACACCAATTGTTTTAGAACTAGCTGATAGGTCTAAAGTGATTCCTGAAGGAATTTTGGAGGATATAATTGTTTCACTGGACTCTTGGGAGTATCCAGTGGACTTTTTAGTTCTTCAACCAAATCTAATTTAGGAGGTCACCCTATCATTCTTGGTAGACCATGGTTAGCAACTGCTGATGCATTCATAGGGTGTCGATCAGGTAATATGATCATTTCACGAGGAACTGAAAGGAAACAACTCACTCTTTACCCATCAGCACAAACACCAGCAGTAGCAAACAACTTATGGATAGATGATAAATACAATGATAAGGAAGAAGTTCAATCTGTTTTTAGCATCAATCAGATCTATGATTTTCATGAAGATAATAATGATGATTTGATAGAATTGTTCCTTTCTGAACCTGAAATGTCTGAAGAAATAAGAAATGAACAATACCATGCTGCAGATGAATTTTTGGCACAAAATTTTCAAGAAATATGTACACTCCATTCTTTGCAAACATCATTTCAAAACATTTTTCCTATCCAATCTATCACAAACACTCAGAGTAAGACTATAGAGATTAGTCCAGGAAAAACATTGAATATTAGCACTCACCTAGACTTATCTCAGGAAGAAAAATTGATTCAATTATTAAGAAAGTATCAACAAGAATTTTCTTGGGACTACACCGATATGCACGGAATCCACCCTGAAACATGCACTCACCATATTTACACAGATAATAACATAAAACCAGTGAGGCAACCACAAAGAAGAATGAATCCCATTCTTCAAGATATTGTTAGAGAGGAATTGCAAAAACTATTGAAAGTTAATTTTATATATCCTATCTCTGACAGTCAGTGGGTATCACCATTCGTAGTAGTGCCCAAGAAAAATGGCAAGTGGAGGATTTGTGTTGATTATAGGCAATTGAACAAAGCAACCCTTAAAGATTATTTTCCACTACCATTCATTGACCAAGTGCTAGACACTTTAGCTGGGAAATCATCATTCTCTTTTCTTGATGGTTTCAGTGGCTATAACCAGATCAGGATAGCTTTAGAGGACCAGGATAAGACCACTTTTACTTGTCCTTGGGGCACTTATGCCTATAATGTTTTACCATTTGGACTTTGTAATGCTCCAGCTACATTTCAAAGAGCTGTTTTAGCCATTTTTGCTGATTTAGTTCATGAATGTGTTGAAGTTTATATGGATGATTTTTCGGTCTATGGTAATTCATTTGAGCATTCATTAGAAAATCTTGAGAAGGTTTTGAAGAGATGTATTGAAGCTAATCTGTCCTTGAGCAATGAAAAGTATTTTATGATGCTAGATGAAGGGATAGTATTGGGTCACTATATTTCTTCTCAAGGCATTAAAGTTGATCCAACAAAAATTCAGATCATTGTCAATTTACCAATTCCGAAGACACAAAAAGAGGTAAGAAGTTTTCTTGGGTATGCAAGCTATTATAGACAATTTATTTAACATTTTAGCAAAATAGCTCTACCTTTGTTTAAACTTCTAGCAAAGGACACACCTTTCAACTGGAATGAAGATTGTCAGAAAGCTTTTGAAACACTCAAAGAAAAACTATCAACCACACCAGTCTTAAAAGGACCTAACTGGAGTCTACCATTTCACATCTTTTCAGATGCATCTGACACTGTAGTAGGTGCTTCTTTAGGCCAAAAAGAGGCCAAAAAGAAGAGTCTTTCAATTATGCTATCTATTTTATCAGCAAAAATCTAACACCTGCAGAATTAAATTACACAGTCACTGAAAAAGAAATGTTGGCAATCATACATGCTGTAAATAAATTCCGACACTATATCAATGGTTATGAGGTTTTTGTACATACTGACCACTCAGCCATTAAATATTTAATGAATAAACAAATCACTAATGGCAGAGTTACCAGATGGCTGTTATTACTACAGGAATTTAATATTACAGTGTTAGATAGGCCAGGTAAGGAGAATCAGGTGGCAGATTTTCTTTCTAGACTGCAGAACTCAAGTGAGATTGTTCCGGTTGAAGATTATTTTCCAGATGAAAATCTATTTGCAATTTCAGTAGTAGATCCATGGTATGCTGACTTGGCCAATTATTTGTCCACAGGAAAGACACCTCCACATTTTACTACAAAGGATAAGAAGAGGCTGATCAAACAAAGTGCTAGATATTCATGGATCAATGGAGATTTATTTCACACCGGTTATGATATGATTATTATAAGATGTGTAAGAAATGATGAAATAATTGATATTTTAAAATATTGTCATGATGAACCGTGTGGTGGGCATTTTGCAGCCAAGAGGACAACATTCAAGATTCTCAGCCTTGGCTACTATTGGCCATCTATTTTTAAGGATTCCAAGAGGTATGTGAAGAGTTGTGATAGTTTTCAAAGAATGGGTAGACCCACAGCTTCAGATGAAATGCCACTTTAGCCCCAAGTACATTTAGAGCCATTTGAGAAATGGGATCTAGATTTTGTAGGCCCCATCAATCCACCATCAAAGGGAAAAAAATACATCCTAGTATGTACTGATTACGTAACAAAATGGGCTGAAGCAAAAGCATTAGTCCGAGCAACAGAGCAAACAGTGGTAAACTTCCTCTTTGAAGAAATTTTTGTAAGGTATGGAGTACCTAGGGAGATAGTCACAGATCAGGGTACTCAGTTCACTTCAAAGTTAGTTCAAGATATAACAGAAAAATATAAGATCAAGCACAGAAAAAGCACACCTTACCATCCACAAGAAAATGGCCAAGTGGAATCAACAAATAAAACTTTGGAGGGGATTATCACTAAAACAGTATCAATGAACAGAAATAATTGGGAAGAAAAACTCAAAGATGCACTGTGGGCTTACAGGATTACGTGGAAGGACACTACTGGATTTACACCATATCAGTTGGTGTACGGAAAAGAGGTACTGCTTCCTATCGAATTTCAAATACATACTTATAAGATGGCTGAAGATTTAGGAATTGATCTCAGTGAAGCACAAAAGGAGAGAATTATGCAATTAAACCAGCTAGATGAGATGAGACAACAAGCAGAAGAGAGAACAATCCTAATGCAGAGACATAGGAAGCAGTGGCATGATGCACACATTAAGAAGAAGCAGTTTAAAGAGGGAGACTGGGCTTTACTCTTTGACTCTAAATTCAGAGACCATAAAGCCAAATTTACAACACATTGGATGGGCCCATATGAAATAGTTGAAGCATATGACAATGGATTGGTCAAACTTACAACAATTGATGGAGAAGGCAATACCTTTACTGTCAATGGTCACAGGCTGAAACTCTATCATAAGCCCATAAGCAAGGAAGATTTTATTGAAACAGTATCTCAGCAAAAGGAGGTTGAGATATCACAGCCTTCAGTTGTGATATCTCTACCTTAGTCATTTCAATTTCTTTTAAAAAAATAAAAAATAAATAAAAAAAAAACACAAATTAAAAAAAAAAAAAAAAAAATAATGGTTTAGATGTGAAAACCAGACTCTGGCACACTCTAAACCCGAATTCTTACTTGAAAACCAATCATTTGGCTGGTAAGAATTCTTTGTTCTACTTGTTTATTGTTTTTTTCATCAATTCAATAATGACTTGAGGACAAGTCAAACACTTAGTGGGGGAGAAGAATTAGTGGTTTTTCTCTTTGGTATAAGAATCAGTGATTTTTCATCTCCTCATTTTTAAATCTTCAAGGAATTTGTGTCAGTTATTCAGTATTTCAATTCAGTTGTTCAGTATTTCAATAAAGAGCTACTTTTGTTCTAATTAGAGGGACCTGTTTAAGCAATAAGATTTGCAGTGGGACCTATTCAAAAGACTATGTCAACATTATCAATATCAAAAGGACCTGTTAAGGACTGCATTAAAGATTTGCAGTGGGACCTATTCAGAAGACTATGTCAACATTATCAATATCAGAAGGACCAATTCTACTTCAACAAAAGATACATCATCAACAAAGGCTACTTCAGAGGGACCTGTTCTACTTCAACAAAATTTTCAAAGGTAGTTTATTATCAGAATTCGAAGGCTACATCAACAACAAAGGATAAAAGAAGCTGCATAAAGATGGTTCTTCAAATTTTAAAGGGACCTGTGTTACTCATTTCAAAGGGACCTGTTTTGAAAGATGAAGATCAGTCATACATGTACAAACAGATCAGTCACCTGTGCAAGCCAAATCAGCATTCTGTCAGTCAACAAGTGTAAAGTATTGTTGAAATTTTCATTTTTAACATTTAAAATTCTTAAATTAGTTTAGTGTTCAAAAATGATAATTATTATTGCTTGATTATCAATTTCAAAAATCCCTATATCCATAATCTTTGTTTTCTATACCTTAGTCTATTATTCTATTTCCTATTTCCATTCATACCTTAGCCTATTATTCTATTCCCATTCATTTATACCTTAGCCTATTTTTTTATTCCCATTCATACTTTAGTCTATTCCTTATTTCCTATCCCTATTTCACTCTTCAAAACCGCTCTTCAAAAACTCATCATTTTTAAATACGCCCTCTGTCAATAAAGATACCAAAAAAGAAGTGGTCTGTATGGACACTCAATGAAGAGTCAGCTCAATGGTAAGACATTTGTAAAACGCATGATTACATTTCATTTCAACTGACGGAGTTATAAAAATGATGCTCTGACCCAAATTCGTTTATGGAGTGGAATGTATCCGTTATCATCACACGATTTATATTATGATTATGCTTTTATAAATCACTACTCCTTTGTATTCATAATCTGAATGCACTGTCCGTCCCTACCCATGACCAATTTGAATGCGCCGTCCGACCCAAATTCATAACCTTAAGACATTGTTCTATACGTATTGTATGATACCAAGCAAGTTGAGGTCGGTTGTTGAATTTTAAGTTCATAGAGTGGTTAAAGAGTTAATTTTTAGACTTTGAGTTCTTAAGGAGGACCGAGATAGCATGTGTGGTTCCATTGAGAAAATATAGCAGACAAGTTATCCAGGGGTTTTTCTCTACTGCCGCCCAGAATTTGAAGAATAGCACAGTGAAGAAGGCCGCCCAGAATTTGAAGAATAGCACAGTGAAGAAGGCTGCCCAGAATTTGAGGAATAGCTCAGGAAATTAAAGAAGGCAGCTCAGAAAATTGAGGACGCTAATCAGGTCAGAGAAACGCAGGAGAAGAGGTAACCACTTGAAAACCTTGATAGAATTTTTGAAGCATAGAAAAGGGGTTAGAACAGAGAAATTAAAAAAAAAAAAAAATGACCGACAGAGTGGAGCCCGAAACATTTGATAGATTAAAGTATCACAAGGACTGTGTCAAAATTCTAGAAGAAAAACATTGGTTGCCTTTCCTACAGAAATTTAATGGGAATAATGAAGAGGTTACAAAGAAATTTGCATTTTCCTTCAATGGAGAGAAATCTCTAGTAGGAAATGTCTCTTTTAGAATTTCAGAAGATATAATAGCACAAACCTTGGAAATCAGTCCTAAAGGAGAGAAGTATTTCAAAACTAAGCAGTTCAAGGAAAAATCTTGGACCCAGTTCATGTCCAGGTCAAGGGTTTCTTTAGTTAACTGGAAGAAGGGTGTCCCAAGAAGCTGGTTAGTTCATCCATGGGATGAGATGGTGTACATCATTCAAAAATTCATTACATGTGAAGGTCGTTATAGTATTGTATACCTCTATCACATAAAACTTCTGTTGCATTTGAAAGGCCAATGCATTATCAATCTACCCTATTTTCTATTACAGAGTCTGACTAAAATGGCGAAGACTATTCAGAAGCACAAAGGTAATGAAGACAGGAGTTTATATCATTTTGGTTTGATTAAAATGCTAATTGAATCTGAGTTGCAGAGAAGAGGAAAAACATGGAAGGAATTCTTAATTGATACTCAAATCGAAGATAGAGAAGAAGAACAGCAGAAGCAAGGAAGCATGGAATTGATGATTGATGTTGATGAAGAAATCCCTGAGCTTAAATCAAGTAATATTCCTCAACCGAGCAGTAGTGTAAGGACAAGAAGGCAAAAGCAAGAAGTTGCCAAGAGAATTGAAAAAGATAAAATCTTCACTACCTATAAGAGAAGATCAAGGAGAATGAAAAGGAGTCAAACACAAGATGAGCCACCAGAACAGAATGCAAGCATACCAATGGAAATTGAAAGTAGTGAGTCAGCACATGAAGCAGAGATGGAAACTGGAAGAAATGAGAAAGAAAATGAAGAACCAATACCTACAAATAAGAAGCAGAAAAGGTTAGAGAAACAGATTGAAAGGCTGAAAGAAGAATTGATGGAAGAAAACATGTTAGAAAAGGTTATCAAGAAGGAAAATGAAATGTTGAGAGCTCAAAGCAAGAAAATACAACAGAAGAATGAGAAACTGAAGGAAAAGATCAAGGAACTGAAGATTGATCAAACTGAAATAGGTAATTGGGCAATAAAATGTTATACTCAGAAAAAGAGTCTCAAGGAAAGATATAAGAAGTTAAAACATCAGTCTCAAGTTCAAAAGAATGCCAGAGTTCAGAGGAATGTGGATATATTGTTACAGGCAAAAACAGAGTTTAAGGGGAGCACATCAGGATTAGCATGAGGACATGCTAAACCATTGAGTTTGGGGAAGATGTTGGTACTATTTTATTGCTACCCTTTTCTATTAAAAATTCACCATTTATCTATCATTTTCTCCATAAACTTCCCATAAGTCCATTGAAATTGATTAGTGAAGCATTATAGTTGTTATTTTGCATTAAATTTAATTTATGAGTTTTTATGTTAAAATTTGGAATTTTTCAACAAAATTACAGGATGTAGTGACTTCCTGTAATGAGTTTATGTTGTGACATGTGGCATGACAGGGAAATCGAAATAGAAGGCATGAACGTGATCTAGGATGTACAAATATGGTTGAAAATCTATTTAGCATCGGATTTGGGGTTCCTAGATATATGGTCAAAGTCGGTCAAACTCAACCTCTTCAGCAGAAAAATCAGAAGCTATAATGATGTACTTGATCTTTTGCTTAAAGTTAGGAATTTTGAACTGATTCGAGCTATGTTGGAATCAGTTAGGAGGAAGAAGGAACGAATATAGCCTTCTAGTTGTAAATTGTAATAAATAGGAGGATTTTGATTAGAAAAGTTAGCTAGTGAAAACGTTGAAGAAATCAGACTTAAGACTGTAAAGCATATTCCAGCACTCTGTTTTGAATGTAATCTATTTCCAGAACTTAATGAAAGGTAGAATTTCATCAATCACAGTGTTTACGAGTTAAAGGTTTATCATTTGAAGTTATTAAAGTGTGCCATCAGAGCGTGGAAGGGCCCTACGTAAAGATTGGTACACTTTCTTTTACGTTTTATGTTTCATAGAGTTTATTTTTCAGATCTGACTAGCGTATTTCATTTCATTGCTTGTGAGTTCATTCATTGTTTGTGAGTTCATTCATTTAATTAGAAGTTATTGAAATTATTGTTATTTTATGGTTCATAGCAATAGCTTGAAGATTCGATTGCAGAATTATTGAAACAGTCCTTGCAAAAGGTGTAATCAAGCATTGGATTTCAAAATATCTGTATGAAATCTGTTTGTTTTTATGAATTTAATTTCTAGAATGTTTTAGTGTGTTATCTTAAAGGACTTTTTGTGAAACATATCCTCGTAAGAGGATTGAAAAGCTCAGATTAGAAACACTCTGTTTTTTTAAGATCAGTAGATTAAATTTGATAATATAAGTGTTTAAATTGTGAAAAGGGAACATATTTTAGCCTCTTGTAAAGGAGTACTGAAGCCTGTCACAATTAGACATTTATTTAAACATATAGAATAGAACCTTTTAGGTCTAAAAATATTATATGTGCCTCTAAGACTACTGACCCTGGTCGACATTAAATCAATTCTAATTTAGAATCCTAGATTGGTCGTTACAATAAGCCGTCATGCCTAAGTGAGCCTACTCAAGTCGGATGGGAGATTTTTTAATTTTTAACATACATATATTTCAAAAATTAAAATATGTGCAATGACCCGATATTAGGAGGTAAGTGAGTACTCATTGCAATAGCACATTTCCTAGTGTGTCATCAAAATTTTTCTATTACAAAATTTTAAACCATGTAATGAAATGAGCCTATGTGAATGTGATTTGTGCTCTAAGGTTAAGTGGGGTAAGAACCTATTTTAGAATAATATAATGGGATCATCCCACATGGTAAGGGTCATTGTAAAAATGGGATGACATGAAGGAAAACCCAATATCCAAGGGTTTAGTAAGTTCCAAAGTCCTATTTCATAATTCTCCTCTATAATTTTTATTTTTTTTTACAAAATTTTATTTTAAAGTGAATGAATGAAATAATTGCAGTGATATACACACTCATACATGTTTATGCTACTCACAATTCAATTCCATTTGCTATATTTTATTGTGTAGAGTGACTTATAGAAGCCTGTGTAGTTGACTTCGTATGTTGATCTTATGAAATGTTGGAAAATGACATTTCTTGAAAACAAAATTCAGGGTATTATGGCCATGCTCAAAGTTTATATAATGTTCCCATGACAATTGAAATCGTTCACACATTTGACTGTGTTTTGATGTGAAGTACAAATTAGAAAGAAGCCAAAGATGACCCAGCCATCAGGACAGTAGATCCAAAAATCGTCGAGAGGATAATACCAATCCCATCACGAGATATACAAGAGAAACATCAAAATTATCAATCAACGAGAAAAATAGACCAACCAAATTTGAATCCATGTATAGTTACTAGATTTTTTATTTCCAAATGAATTCATGTGCCTACCTTCTTCAACATTATATCCCTATAAGCTATTTCCATTATCAATTCTCTCCATATGTTCTGGGTAATTCAATCATTGCAAAGTTTTACAAGGATCCCTTCCTATAATTTTTCATGAGTTAAATTCAAATTTCCTGTTAACAATTCCAATGTCCTGCAACTTACATGCCAAGCAAACCAATCTTCAAGTTTCAGAGAAAAGTAATTATTCTAGTTCAATCCTGACCTGAATTGGGCTAAAGTCAAAATGCTATGATATGATCCAATAATTTTAGTGAGTCCTAAAATTGTGTGACCAAGGACCTCTAGCATTTCATTTGATCAGGCATTTGATGGTGCACTAGCAATTATTAGAAACTAGGCCAAAATAAAAAAAAGCTATGATCAGTAGTACAACACTACGTAAAATGAGGATGTTAGAGACTTGGAAAAGAATATTTCTCGACTCATTAAAAGACATGGAAAAGAGACGTGATTTAATTATTACATGCAACTGTTTGACATGCAAATCCATAATCAGCATTTCCTGTATCTTTAAAGTATGGTGAGCTTTCTACCATGTGATAAGTGAACACCACCTAAAATTATCTCTACATCTAAGTTTTCTTCGCCCAGATACATTGAATTATAGACTTGTATTCAATTTCATTTGATCTTTTCATCCATGAATGAAGAAATAAACAATAAGGGTGTTCTGGAAAGTTTTCTCACCAGATAGAGCTACCATTTCTGATTTGTTTAAGCCCTTTGAAGCAAAATTGTTTAACAATAGATCAACATTTAAATAAGTTTCAGGGAGATTTACTTTAACCCAACTTGCATTAGAAACTCTTCCATCTCTTCTGCCTTTCTTCACTGGATAGTCAGGACCTCCCGTCTAATTATATGTGTATGCATGTATCAGCAACCAAAAATAGTGACCAGTCCTATACAATGTACATGACTAAAGCAACAAAATATTACTAAAGAATATAATATCAAAGCCTCTGTATGTGTGTGTGTGCATGTATCAGTAAAATCAACTACAATAATCAACCCTGTACATTATAATATGTATACAACTAACTGGTCAAGTTTGATTCAAATATCATCTCAAATCCAAATAAATGAGTGGTACAATCTCAAATCCAAGTGAATGACTGGCATCGAAAGTATTGTTTCTTTAAGGGTACCATAATTCAATATCAAATTCAATTTGAAATTGAACTAGTTAATCTAGCTATCAGAATTTGAAATAGGTTGCAGAGACCAACTTCAAATTTCACTCACCAAAGCAACAAAACCCCTAGTTTCTATGGCTAAAATGTCAGCACATGAGACATCACCAGGACACTTGGCCTCCACAACTACTTTAGCCTAGTTGATAGCATCAAAGGCATCAGTAGCCAAGTTTTTGTTATCATAAGCGTCTCTCTCATCCTGGTGTTTTGGAGTGGAAGAAATTTGTAGAAATTATATACACTAAGCATGCATACATCCAGATTCCCCTGATCTCAAAATATTTAACTTCTTGCAAAATACATAATGATTCCACTATTAATCTTTTGCGGAAAATTATTTGCAAACACATGTGAAGCATAAATAAAAACAATCACACATAACACAGTTGTTTAATGGGAAATCCTGAAGCTGAAAACCACAACTATCATATATTATGTATCATGGAGATCATGTAAGAATATCATACAAATTTTAGTACATAAATCTCTTAGTACAATCAATTTTCACACACTAATAAGAAGAAATCTGCAAATCCATGCACCGATTTCTTACTACCTGATAGCCTGCCTCCACTGCGCAATCCCTGCTTAAGAATATCTCTGAATGAATTTGAATTACCCTTGCCTTAACTGCACAATCCTCATTAGAAACTCCAATATGTATGTGGTGCAATCAATGCATCACTATAGTCATAATAGATAGTCCATCTTTCCCTTTCACCTATCTCTCCACTAGGTCTCCACTGGAACTGACATGCACTGTAGTTAACTGCTGTATTTTTCAGTTGATTAATGAGTTATTATTTTTGAATTATAACTAATTAATTTTCTCCACTCTCACTAGTGTATCATTCAGTTAGACTAGATACAACTAGCTCAACTGAGTCTAACTGAGTTAAACTGAATACAACTCCCTGAAATACTCTTCCAACTCTGTCATAACTTTTCCACTTCAGTTCTAACTCGGTCCTCCATGCATGAACCACCAGTAAACCTTAGGAATTGCGTAATTCCTTCAGCCCACTGATTTTTCAAATCTGTGAACTGAAACTAAGTGCTCCAAGAGAATAAGTTGTCATTTATTTTTTGATTATTATTAAGAGCTAATAATAATCAACACTTCTATTTTTAGATCGAAGATCTATAAATAGACTTCGCCCAATATTCTAAAAATAGAATTTCATCTATTTTTTCAACTTGACCAACCATCCACAAATAGCATCCTGCAACTTCTAAAATATGATCACCATGTATAAAAATAGACATAGTCTAAAAATAGACTTGCGCCAAAAATAGCCTATGAGACCACTTAGTGAAGGCTACTCTTTTCACTAAGCTCATCATCTTATTGAATTTCAACACTCCTTCTCAACAAGATATGGATTATGCTTCACCCTGATCCTGCCTCTATGGTATTTGAATTTTCTCCTAGTGAGCGCCTTCGTTAGAATAACTGCATCCTGATCTTCCGTAGGAATGTACTGAACAAACATGATCTTCCGCTGCACACAATCTCTAATATGATGATACCAGATATCAATATGTTTAGATCTATCATGAAACATAGGTTTAATCGAGAGTTTAATGCAACTCTGATTATCACAATGTATCACTGTAGGATCTAAATGTGAATTGAACAAACCAACCAGGATCTTCCTCATCCAGATAGCCTCACATGCACCTTGACTTGCTGCCATGTATTTTTCTTCCATTGAAATGAGTGCCACATATCTTTGTTTCCTGTTGTACCAAGAAAATTCCATAGATTCGATACTGAAAATCCCTCATGATGTGCTCTTTTTGTCTGTTGGGCTGCCTGCCCAATCTGCATCCGTGAAGCCATGCAACTTCACCTCATCGGTATGTCTGTACCATAATCTATACTCAGATGTTCCCCTGAGATACCTTAGGACATGCTTGTCTGCCTTCCAAAAGAGCTTGGTAGGCTTAACCATCACTTGTGAAAGTTGGTTCACCACATAACGTATGTCTGGTCTTGTATTAACTAAATAGATGAGCGAACCCACAAACTGTTGATAAACAGTGGCATCCACTACCTCTGCCAATGTAGCATCCTCTTTCCTCCAATTTCCTGGAAGAGGAGTGTCGACAGGCTTGCAGCCTTGCATGTGAAACTTCTCAAGTATCTCCCAGGCATACCTACCTTGAGACATAAACAATTCACCTTCCGGCTGCCATATTTCCAATCCAAGGAAATAATGAAGGAGGCCCAAATCCTTCATCTCAAAATCCTTTGCAAGATCTGCCTTGCATGAGTGATCTGAAAATGAAAGTATTTTTATTGCTGTTGAAAGTATTCATTTCCATTAAATTAAGTGTGCAAACTGTTTGTAATGGCTTGCAAGTGAAACAAAGTGATTTTGGTAACTATTTATGAATTTAAGTGTGAGGGAGTGTTGTTTTAATTTACTATTTAAAAAATTTAATCTGAATAACACAGCAGAATAACTTCACCATAAACACACAACAACATGATGAGGTAGTTCACCCCTCCTAGGCTACATCTGTCGGGTCCAAGGCTCCCAATGGGCATGTCCTTGAAATATTATGATGCTCAACTTGGTAATACAGTGAAAAAAAGGCACAAAAATACCAAACCAGCTATGAAAATGAATTCATAATGCAAAAATCAGTATATCTTGACTTTTTTTTCACCCCAAATGGTTAAAAATAGCCCAAAATAGCTCCAACACCCTTTAGGCCCTGATGGCTCTCCAAGATTCCCTGAAGCAAAATTACATGAATTTCAACTTTGTTGGCTCTAAAACCTATTCCCATAGCTCCAGAATCCTGACAATAGTCGAAATTGACTAAAATTTCATCCAAAACGGTTCAGTAATGGAGAAGTTATGACCAAAACAAAATTTGTCCAGTTTGGCCTAAAAAAACTCCACCAAATTCGGATAACTAGAGTTAGTCACGCTAAACTTGGCCAACTGGATGAAAAAGGCATATTGGTGCTATATAAAGCGGGACCGTTTGTTGTTATATTAAATTTTTGGTGGGCGGGGTCACATGGACCATCGCCTAACCCACCGGGGTAACCGCCAAACAAACGATTTTAAAAACCATGGCACCAACCTTTTAACAACGTCTGGCGCATCACATAAGAACACCTAATGACCACATATAAACCATAACCGTCAGATGGTCTTAAGGCCAGGGTTATGGCCCGTGGTTATGTGTATAGGGGGCTGGCCCCCTTTTGCCGCTACCCGAATTCACAACAAAATTTAAATACGGAATGTGAACCAATGATGTTAAGAACCACTGCTAAGCGGGCCAGTCAGGCCTATGGGCTGGTAGCCACCTGACCTAGGATCAAAACCTATATAGTCTGATAAATTTTGGAATGCCATTCTTTACACGACCTGACAGCCTGCGGGCAAGCCACATGGCGCCCGCTAATTGGCCAAAAATTTCCTAAGTCAACCAATCCTCCAATCAAAACTTGACACTTGTCGATGAACGATTGGCTCATAGGGAATACTCCATGGAATATTCCAAGGAATATTCCAAAAATATTCCTCAAAATATTCCTGGAATATTCTAAAGAATATTCTTGGAATATTGTTTTTTTAATATTTGCCAAAGTCAAAAGTCAACCCTTGTCAAACTGATTTTTGAAGGAAATTGTAAATTTCAAACTTGCATAGCTTTCACATACAGTGTCAGATTTGAGTGCCATTCATGGAACCAGGATCATATCGACGAGGCCTATCCATTCGTTCTAGTTTCAACCAATTTTGTGCAATTCCAATTATGAGCATTTTTTCAACTTAGGACATGATCACCTGATCACACCTCCTCATTGGGAAGCTTTTCAACCCCCAAAACCTTCAATTACCTGTTAAGAATATGATGGTACAGGTCCCTCTCCTTTTCCACCTCAATCCACTTTTTCTTACTCGGTTTGCTGCCTTTAAGACCAACCCGAACATAATCAACATTTCCCCTCCTTGAAGTGCATGTCCTTCTATCAAGGATAACATCCTATTTCAACTCATTCAAGAATTCTGGCGAGAAATCCTCTATGGATGGTAGCTGAATGTCACTTTCATAATCAACAATTGAAGGAGGTTCATACAAATGTAAATTTTCCACATTCACAACGAAATACATTTGCAATATGAAGGCAAATATAATTGAAAAGCATTATTTCCAACTTGTTTAAGGATCTTGAATGGACCATAATGAATAGGCTTTAGCTTTTTACCTTCTCCTTGCATTCTTTCCTTACTAATATGTAGCCATACCTCATCCCCTTCTTGAAACTTATGATCAACTCTGTGCTTATCATGCCTCTCCTTGTACTTGCCTTGACTTTTTTCAAGTTGTTCTTGAACCTGCTGATGTATGAGCTGAATTATTTCAATGAACATGCAAGATTTGTCAATGTCACTATGCCCATCAATGGCCACATCCTTCTCAAGAATGAAATCTAAAGGTGACTTAGGCAAATACCCAAAGCAAGCTTCAAAAGGTGAAGTATTTGTAGAAGAGTGCTTGGCCCAGTTGTAAGCATGCTGAATGTAATGCAAGTGCTCATCCCAAAGATTGGGATGGTTGTAGAAATAAGCTCTCAAAAGATGTACAATGGTTCTATTCACTACCTCTGTTTTTCCATTTTTTTGTGGATGGAAAGCAGTACTCTTCTTCAACTTGGTGTCCATCATCTTCCATAGATTGGACCAAAAATTCCCAACAACTCTGGAATCCCTGTCACTAACAATAGAAGTAGGCAAGCCATAATGAACCCATACATGTTGAAAATATAAATCAACAGTTTTTTCAGCAATTATAGATTTCTTACATGGCATAAGAATACACATCTTACTGAAATGATCAACTACTAGCACTAATAATAGGCCTTGAAAGCATATCAACAACCTTATTGTAAATACCTTTCTTGTACCTTATTACCGGGTGAAATTCTTGTAGGAAACCCATCCATATGAAATGTCGTGACTTCTACAATTTACTTTGCGACTGCAAGTATTGTAAAGGCTGATGGTCGGTATGAATAATTGTTTCTTTACCCATCAAATAGTGTTTCCATTTTTTGAAACTTTGTACCAACACATACAACTCTTTTTCATATGTAGGATAATTCACAACAACACCATTAAATGTCTCGGAATGAAATGCGATAGGCTTACCATGCTGTAAGAGAACTGCACCCATGGCATAATCACTAGCATCTATCTGAATCTCGAATGGCTATCTCAAGTCCGGAAATTCAAGGACTGGAGCTGAACTTATCTTCTCTTTCAAAGATTCAAAAGCTTTCTGTTGCTTGCCTCCCCATTGGAAAACACACTTCACACTAGTCACTGCATGCATAGGAGCTGCTATGGCAGAGAAGTTAGAAATAAAATTCCTCCAATACTGAGCTGCACCCAAAAAACTTCTTACTTTTGTATTGGATTCGGGAGTAGGCCAATTCAAAATGGCTTCTACTTTGGAAGGATCAATTCTCAAATCACCTCCTCCTACTATGTGTCCCAAATAAACCAAAGAAGTCTTTCCAAATTAACACTTTGACATTTTAAGAAATAACTGATTTTTCTTCAAAATATCAAGTACTTTCTTAACATGCATGACATTCTCTTCTCTAGTCTTGCTGAAAATTAAGATGTCATCTAAGTAGAAAATAACGAAATCATAAAGAAAAGGATGTAATACATCATCCATTACTTGCATGAAAGTTGCAGGTGCATTGCATAAACCAAATGACATAACAAGCCACTCAAAGAGTCCCTGTTTGGTTTTAAATGTTGTCTTCCAAATGTCACTTTCTGCAATTCTAACTTGAGGATAACCACTACATAAGTATAACTTAGTGAGATATTTAGCATCTTTCAGCTGATCCAACAAATCATCTATCCTTGGAAGTGGGTAACGATTATTTACCGTTATTTTGTTCAATGCGCTGAAGTCCACACACATGCCCCAAGTTCCATATTTATTTGGAGTCAACACTATCAGTGACCCACATGGCGAAGTGCTTGGTATTATGAATCCTTTTTCCAACAAGTATTTAATTTGCCTCTTTATTTCAACATTCTCCATGATAGACAAACAGTACATGCCGATGTTAGGAATAGGACAATCTTGATGTAAATGGATTTCATGTTGAATCTCCCTTTTAGGAGGTAAACTTGTCAATTCCTGAAACATCTCATGATGTGCATCAACTACATCATATAAATCTGATTTAAGCTTGGAATCACAATTTTCAAATTCAACCTTGGGCTTAACCATAAGAAGTACAAAACTCTTACTAGAATTTACTAGCCTTTTTACCTGTCTCACATTTACCATTGCTATATTTGCCTTCTTGCGATGTGCTCTGACAATGAAATCCTTGCCATCTTTAAAGAGATGATACTTATTTTCATGGCGATAGAAGATCGCTTTCATGTCAAATAAGTAAGGACTTCCCAAAACAATTCCTGATATATCAAGCGGCACTACATCAAGTTCAACTGTGTCAATAAAGTGTGTAGTAATGGTGAATCACAATATGTACTTTCTTGAGACTTGTAAGTTTTCATCCTTGCATATCCACCCAAGTGGATAAGGCTTTGGATGTGGAATGGTCTCAAGTTTAATCTGTTTGACCAAGTCTTCTGATATGAGATTTGCTTGTGACCCACTATCAAACAGTGTGTCAATTTTAGTATGTTTTGAGACTACCCTCACATGGAACAATTCAATTCTTTCTTCCTCATTTGGAGCTTGTACATGACAGTTTGAAGTACTATTGCTTGGCTTAGTTTTAGTTTCCTTTCCCTTCATACTTTTCAAACCCATTGCTGCAATTTTGGTTTCGTCACCTAAAACATCACCTAAATATTGTGTATTTGTAGTAGCTGCAGTTTTCTTCTTTCCTTTGTTTTTGTTAAACTGAGTTCTTTTTTCAAGATGTAATTTCCAACTGTTTTTCTCTTCATGGCCCTCTCTTGAACAATGTTTACATATAAATTTTTCACCCTCTTTTTTGATAGATGTATTCCTTTTTCCTTTTCCCTTAAAGGTTTTAACTTTGTTCTTCCCTTTGAAAGGCTTGTTTCTACCCTCATCAATAGTGTTTTTCCCTCTAGCCTCTAAATGCGTAGCTTGTACACAAAATTCATCTATACTAGTAGGATTGAACATAAGGATAGTATGTTTAAGGTAACTATGCAAACCACTTATATATTTTAGCAAAGTATCATGGCTTTGTAAGTCTACCCCTAACAAGAGTGCTCATTTCCTAAACTCTTGGGTATAGTCTTTCACATTTTGTCCCTGAAGCTGTCTAATTTTTTTCCAATTCATGATAGCCTTTTGTAAATGAGCTAATGGATAAAATTTCTTTTTTATTGCAGTAATAAATTCAACCCATGGTAAAGTAATATTACCATGTTTTTTAATTTCATCTTTTGTCTTGGCTTCCACCATACCAATGCTACTCCATCCATTCTCAGCGAGGCTAACTGTATCTTGGTGTCATCATCATGAAGGTTTTGTATCCTTGAATAAACTTCCAATTGTCTGATCCAATTTTCAAGTTTTTATGCATTGACTTTACCGTTAAACATAGGAAATTCAAATTTGACATCAAGCTTTAAAAATGGACTTTTACCAGTGGTTTTAGACTTGTGAGACTGATTTACCGAAGTTGATGAAGACGATGTAGAGGAAGAGGATGAAGATGGGGATGGTGGATCACCGTTTCCTCCATGTCCTTTCTTTGACTTTTCATCACTCTTTTTTCCTCCTGAAGAACCCTCTCCTTCTTTCTAGTTTTTAGACCCTTCTCCAACAAGCCTATCATTCCTTTCTTGGTAGAGTATCCTCACCATCTCAGTCATATCCAAGTAAGCTTTCTGGAATACACATTCGTCTTCCTTGGGATCCATATCATGAGGAGCTTCTCCCTCTCTTGAAGACATGCTTGAAGCTGCTTCTATGGCTCTTGGAGGTGGTTCTCTGACCCTTCTTGGTTGTGCATTAGTTTGTGCACTAACCAAGTTTCCTTCACCTCTCTTGAGTTTAAGCCTAGTAAGCATCAAAACTTGCAAACAAATAACTTTATCTTTGCACAAAACAAATGCTGAGTAAAAAACTCTAGCTTCTAAGGCTCTAAACCTTTGCTCTGATACCAACTAATCTGAAAATGAAAGTATTTGTATTGTTGTTCAAAGTATTCATTTCCATTAAATTAAGTGTGCAAAGTGTTTGTAATGTCTTGTAAGTGAAACAAAGTGATTTTGGTAACTATTTATGAATTTAAGTGTGAGGGAGTTTTCTTTTAATTTACTGTTTAACAAATTTAATCTGAATAACATAGCAGAATAACTTCACCTAAACACACAACAACATGATGAGGCAGTTCACCCCTCTTGGGCTACATCTGTTGGGTCCAAGGCTCCCAATGGGCATGTCCTTGATGTATTATGATGCTAAAATTGGTAATATAGTGAAAATAAGGCCTAAACAGACCAAAATAGCTGTAAAAATGAATTCAGAATGTAGAAATCATTATATATTGACTATTTTTCACCTCAAATGGTTAAACATAGCCCAAAATAGCTCCAACACCCTCTAGGCCCTGATGGCTCTCCAAGCTTCCCTGAAGAAAAAGTACCTGGAGATCAAATATGTTGGCTCTGCAACCTATTCCCATGGCTCCAGAATGCTGAGAATAGTCAAAATTGACTAAAATGTTGTCCAAAAAGGTTCAGTAATAGAGAAGTTATGACCAAAACCACATTTGTCTAGTTTGGCCTAAAAAAACTCCACCAAATTTGGATAACTGGAGTTAGTCACGCTAAACTTGATCAACTGGCCGAAAAAGGCAGATTGGCACTTATAAGGCAGGATCGTTTGTTGTTATAATAAATGTTTGGTGGGCGGGGTCACATGGACCACCGCCCAACCTACCAGGGTAACCGCCAAACAAACAGTTTTAAAAACCGTGGCACCAACCTTTTAACAACGTCTGCCGAATCACATGGGAACACCTGACCACCACGTATAAACCATAACCATCAGATGGTCTTAAGGCTAGGGTTCTGGCCTGTGGTTATGTGTATAGGGGGTTGGCCCCATTTTTCCATCGCCCGAATTCACAACAAAATTTAAATACAAAATGTGAACCAATGATGTTAAGAACCACTGCTAGGCCGGTCGGTCGGGCCTGTGGGCTGGCAGCCGCCCAACCCGAGATCGAAACCTGTAGAGTCTGATAAATCTTGGAATTCCATTCTTTACACGGCCTGGGGGCCACGTGGCGGCCTCCGGAGAGGTCACATGGCGCTCGCTAATTGGCCAAAAATTTCCCAAGTCAACCAATCCTCCAATCAAAACCTGACACTTGTCGACGAATGATTGGCTCACAGGGAATATTTTGTGGAATATTCCAAGGAATATTCCTAGAATATTTTGAGTAATATTCCTGGAATATTCTTTTTTAATATTTTCCAAAGTCAAAAGTCAACCCTGGTCAATTGATTTTTGAAGGAAATTGTAAATTTCAAACCTGCATAACTTTACATGTAGTGTCGGATTTGAGTGTCGTTCGCAACACCAGGATCGTATCGACGAGGCCTATCCAATCGTTTTGGTTTCAGCCAATTCTGAGCAATTCCAATTTTGAGCATTTTTTCAACTTAGGACATGATCACCTGATCAATGAGTGTATCAAATGCTCATCACCTGTTAGTATTAAATCATCAACATAAAGAAAAATGACTAAAACCTTACCCTCCACCACAATTTGGTATAGGTTTGCATCCGCCTCACTCTTGGTGAAGCCAAGTCCAGTGAAATAACTGTCGATCCGAGTGTACCAAGCACGAGGTGCTTGTTTCAACCCATGCAATGCCATTTTGAGCCTGCACACATGCGACTCACTGTTGTAGATCTAAAATCCTTTAGGCTGCTCAATGTACACCTCTTCCTCAATGATCCCATTAAGGAATGTAGTCTTCACATCCATTTGATGAATGTGCCAACCCATCTGCGCTGAGAGAGCAAGGATGGTCCTTATGGAAGAATACCGTGCGACAGGTGAAAAGGTTTCTTCATAATCAATCCCCTCGATATGTGAGAAGCCTCGGGCAACAAATCTTGCCTTATAATTCTCGACGCTCCCATCAACAGTTTGGTTTACCTTGTAGATCCATCTTGATCCTACAACTCATTTACCCACCGGCCTTGGAACAATCTCCCAAGCACTGTTTCTGATAATGGAGTCATACTCCTCCACCATGGCATCTACCCATGTGGGCTCCTGTACTAATTCTTAGAAAGAATATGGCTCTGTCACGATACACTTGCTCATGAGAGCCATGTATCCAGTAAATCGGTCAGGTGACTGTCTTTGTCTATGCTGTGATGTAGGGACTCCTACATTCTGTGCTGCATCAAGCTTCAGTCTCTCAGCTTCTGTGGTATGCTTTCTGCCTTGTCTGATGTTTGGTTATACATGAGTGGACTCCTCCACTCCATGAACTTTCTCTTGTGGCTGATCCATATCCAGAGGCTCATCTTTCGGAACAAGAAGTTCCTTCACTGCATGCAAGTCTAGCTCCCTCTCAAGCATAAGTCGTGCAGCACCCATGATCATTTTTTTCTTCCTCTACATGACCCAATTCTGTTGTGGGTTATGAGGTGGTATGAGTTCTCTTCAAATTCCTTCTTTGCTACAGAAGTCTTTGAATTTTCCTGAGATGTATTCACCACCGTTATCGCTCAGTAGAGCTTTCACTTGCTTCCCCGACTCCTTCTCCACCAATGCTTTAAACTCATAGAACTTTGAGAATGTTTTTCTCTTCTTCTGCATGAATAATATCCCGCATCTATGATAATATTCATAAACAAATATAACATAATACTTGTGTTTTGCTGTTGAAGCAACCAAGAAAGGTCCACACACGTCTGTGTGAATTCTCTCTAGGATCACTGAAGCATAGTTCTCCTTCCCATGAAAGATGTTCTTCAAAAACTTACCCATAATAAATCCCTTGCAATGATCTGACTGTGCAAGAGTACCCTTGGGAAGTCCAGTAGAAATCTGCTGCAAAATATTCAAGGTGCCATGGTGAAGATGGCCCAATCTCCTGTGCCATCATTCGCCCTCATCCTAGCTCATCACTTCTTTTACTTTTCCCACCATTGCAGCATAGCCATCTACCTCCAGCTTGTATATATTCTTAACTCAAATCCCTATCTTCTTAGTTTGACCCGTTGTTTTATGTCGAAGGAAAGTTTTTCCCTCACTAAAAACAACATCATAACCTTTGTCTTCCAACATTGCGACCAAGACCAAGTTCTTCTTTAGACCTGGAACATGCATAACATCTTTCAACAAGAATGGATTACCAAAATCCATTCAAAGGTAATGGTCCCAATGTCGGTCACACTATATCGACCATCGTCACCCATCTCTATATGCATCTGGAGGTCCTTCTCCTCCAAGTCACTAAACAACTCCTTGTCTCTCGTCATATGGAAAGACACACCACTATCAAGATACCACACCGATCCCATATAGCTTGAAACCATGCATGCAATCAAAGAGAAATCAAGTTAAAATTGTGAGGCTAAGGCCTCTCCAGCTGTAGCTCCAACAACCTTCTTGTTCTTCTTCTTCTGTGGGTGGTTAGTGGAAAAATTCCCGTGTTCGTGATAGTGAAAACACTTCAACTTGGACAAATCCTGCTTCTTGCCTTTAGCTTTATATTTTGAAGGAAATTTATTCCCCTTCCCTTTCCTTGCTTTGGCAGCCAAAGCGCAATTATCTTCATCTTCATTCTTCGATGAAGAGCCATCCCTGGTACCCTGCCTTATCTCCCTTTGCACAAGATTCGACCAAAGTCATTCCCATCCCGACAGTTTCTCCTGTCCATTGACAGAGTCTTCGTAGCTATGCCAACTCTTCGGAAGCCCAAGGAGAGCCAATATAACCAAGTCGTCATCATCAAAAATAGTCCCCACACGTCCCAGTTCATCCCTATAGTGGACAAACTTCGTGAGATATTTTGGAATACTGTCGCCCTTCTCCATTTTTATTTTTCTGAGCTTGTCTTTTAGCGCCAACTTCCTCTGGTCACTGCTGCTTTGGAAAAAATATTTCAAAACCTTCCACATTAAGAATGGATTGGATTCCCCATGAAGGCTGGACACAATATGGTCCTTCACACCTTCCAATTGAATTCTTGTTGTCTTTGCTATCTTCTTTTTCCATGCGTCAAGTAATGCAGCATCGCTAGATCCTGACTTAGGAACATCGTTATCGATGATCTCCTTTAGTCAATTATCCTCCAGCACTGCCTCCATCCTATCTTTCAAGGATATTTAATTCGAGCTCCCATCAAGGCCATACTCCAATCGCAACCCATTGAAAGACATTTCAATGTATACTCAACATCTGCACCAAGAATTTTTTGTAGCAAACTCGAATTGTCCACCAGCACAAACTTAGCAATTCTTCACAATCTCAATCTTCAAGAATTAACATTTCTTTGATACCATGTAGAAATTATATACACTAAGCATGCATACATCCAAATTCCCTTGATCTCACAATATTTAACTTCTTACAAAATATAGAATCATTCCACTGTTAATATTTTGCAGAAAATTAATTTCAAACACATGTGAAGCATAAATAAAAACAATCGCACATAACATAGTTGTTTAATGGGAAATCCTGAAGCTGAAAACCCCAACTATAATATATTATGTGTCATGGAGATCATGTAACAATATCATAAAAAGCTTAGTACATCAAGCTCTCAGTACAATCAATCGTCACACACTAATCAGAAGAAATCTGCAAATCCATGTATCGATTTCTTGCCACCTGATAGCCTACCTCCACTGCGTAATCCCTGCTGAATAATAGCTTTGAATGAATTTGAATTACCCTTGCCTTGACTGTGCAATCCTCATTGGAAAGTCCAATGTGTGTGTGGTGCAATCAATGCATCACTATAGTCACAACTGATAGTCCATCTTGCCCTTTCACCTGTCTCTCCACTGGGTCTCCACTAGAACTGACATGCACTGTAGTTAACTAGTGTATTGTTCAGTTGATTAATGAGTTATTATTTGTGAATTAATTAACTGATTAATTGACTCCACTCTCACTAGTGTATCATTCAGTTAGACTAGATACAACTAGCTCAACTGAGTCTAACTGAGTTAAACTGAATACAACTCCATGAACTACTCTTCCAACTTTGTCATAACTTTTCCACTTCAGTTCTAACTGAGTCCTCCATGCATGAACCACCAGTAAACCCTACGAATTGCGTAATTCCTTCAGCCCACTAATTTTCCAAATCTGTGCACTAAAACTAAGTGCTCCAAGAGAATAAGTTGATGTTTATTTTTGGATTATTATTAAGAGCTAATAATAATTGACACTTCTATTTTTAGATCGACGATCTATAAATAGACTTCGCCCAATATTCTAAAAATAGAATTTCATCTATTTTTCCAACTTGACCAACCATCCAGAAATAGCATCCTGCAACTTCTGAAATATGATCACCATGCCTAAAAATAGACAATCTAAAAATAGACTTGCGCCAAAAATAGCATGCGGGCCCACTTAGTGAAGGCGACTCTTTTCACTAAGCTCATCATCTTGTTGAATCTCAACAAAATCAGCACTGATGCATCACAACCCTGCATTAAAGGATTACATCAAGTACATTTATGCTTACTCCAAAAACAAAATACAATGAATATCAATGCCAATAAAATTTCTAATGATGTATCTATTCATTAAATTAACTGGCAGTTACGCTACTTTTCTCAGATATTTTTGGAGAACCCCTTGGAGGAAAATGGGTTTCGAATGCAATTGAGATTCACATATCATCTATATAGGGATGGTAAAGAAAAGGTTGCTCACCAAAGTATTGGTAACTTGATGAGAAGTTTATTTGGAGACACAATTGGTCAATGGGATTTGAATTTATCTCAAATTGAATTCATTTATATTAATTTAATGAATAGATACATCAACATAAGTTCATTTTAGGGAGTAACTTTATGGTGGGGCTCCAAAAGGTGTTGATTTGGTCAAGTTGTGAGAAAAAAAGAATAAAAAGAGTGTGATGCTTATAGTTTTACAAAAATCATAAACGAAACTCATGAACAGATTAGAATGAAGCTACAATAGAGTAATGACAGTGCCTTGAACAATAAGCCTTTTGGAGCATAAGAAAAGGAAATACATAAGCTTGGATTTTAACAATGTAATAGAGTGCTAAGCACATCCCTCTAGAAACATCCTTCTATAACAATGTTACTGATGAAATAGGTAACCGCAATGTTACCTACTTTTTTTTGGTAGCATAAAAAGCACCTGATTTTGAAAAGTGGTGATGCAGAATCACCATTTTTTTTTTGTGCACATTTTTGACACTCTAATATTTTTATTTATGAAGTATGAATATTTGTTTTAAAATGTTAGTGATTTTCATGCTAATTTTGAAATGTATTGATGCAACATCAACTTTTTTTTTTTAGAGCGGTGATTTTCATGCTAATTTTGAAACGTATTGATGCTGCATCAACCTTTTTTTTTTAGAGTGGTGATTTTCATGTTGGTAATAAAACACAAAACTTAGATTAAAAATATATATATAAAAACAATAAAAAACCAATAAAAATGTAAAAAAAAAACAAAAATAGCTCATAAAAATAAAAAATTTAAACAAAAATAAATAAATAAAAACAAAAATATTTGAAAATTATATCAAAGGAAATGACAAAATTTGAAGAAAAAAAACACATAATTTAAAGAAAAAAAAAAAAATTGACCAAAAAATTTAAAAAAAAAAAATTCTAAAACATTTTTTTCTAACTTATTAAAAAAAAACAATATATTAAAAAATATATATATATATATATATATATATATATATATATATATATATATATATATATATTTAGAAAAAAATTTTAAAAAAAAATTACAAAATTAAAATTTAGATAAAAAAAAAATTAAATTTTAAATTTTAAATTAATAATAATAATAATAATAATAAGAAAAAAAATACAAATTTTAAAATTAACAAAAAAAACAAATTAAAAAAAAAAAAAAAACTATCATTAAAAAACAAAAAAAATGAAAAAAACCACGTGTAAATAATTAAAAAACAAATATACATAAATTTAATGTTTTTTTTTTTTAATGAAACAATTTATAGATTTTAAAAATGAAAAACTAAATAAACAAAAAAATTAAAAAAAAACAATTTAATTGAATTAAA
This sequence comes from Pinus albicaulis, assembly GCA_034641835.2. Taxonomy (NCBI): domain Eukaryota; kingdom Viridiplantae; phylum Streptophyta; class Pinopsida; order Pinales; family Pinaceae; genus Pinus; species Pinus albicaulis. The sequence continues at coordinate 1,688,894,444 of CM076584.1, forward strand.
ATTTAATAAATTTAATAAATAAATTTTAAATTTTAAATTTAAAAAAATAATTAATCTATACTATTAAATATTAAAAAAAATTTAAACAAATTGAATTTAAAATAAAAAAATTTAAAAAAATCAAATAAAAATAAAAATAAAATAATATATATATATATATATATATATATATATATATATATATATATATATATATATATATATATATATTAAAAATTAAAAAGAAAAAATAAATACAACACACCTCGTCACTGGGTGTCGTGGGTCGGAGCCATGGTTGGCCACTGGGCGGCTCACCCATTCCCACGGCCCCCTTCGCCTCGTGGAGGCCGTGAGGTGGCTGGCCGCTTCGTGCGCCGCCTGGCCGCCCTTCGACCCCCGGCTGACAGAGGGCTTGTCTCTGCCGCCGGGCAGACCCGCACCCGCCCGGGCGCCTAGGGGTCATCAAAGTAAGCATTGGCAGATATGACCTCATCGCCGCCAAATACCCCTAGCACCACCACCCCCGTTGTTTTATTTTTATTTTTAGTTTTTAATTGATTTAAAAAAAAAAAAAATTAATTTCAATTTTTTTTTTTTAAATTTAATTTTTTTTTTTAAAATAAAATTTTTTTTTTTTTTTTTTTTTTTTTTTTAATTTGTTTTTTTTTTTTTTGTTTTATTTATTTATTTTTTTTTGGTTAATAATTTTTATTAAATTTTGTTTTTTTTTTATTTAATTGATTTTTTTTTTTTAATTTCATAATTTTTCTTTATTATTAAGTTTTACGTTTAGTTTTTTAATATAATTTTATAAAATTTAATAAATTTTGTATTTTTTTTTTAATTTATTTGGATTTACTATTGTTTTTTAAATGTTTTACTTTTTTATTATTTTTTTTTGTTAATTACATAAAATTTTTATATTTTTATATTTCAATTAAAATTGTGTATTTAAAATTAGATTTTTTTTTAATTAAACTTAATTTTTTTAAATTAATTTTTTTTCTAATTCTTTTTTTATTTTATATATATATATATATATATTCAATTTTCCAATTTTAATTGATTTTTAAAGTTTTTAAAATTTTTCTTTTAAAAATGCTTTTTTTTTTTCTTTTATATTTAAAATTTATTTTTCTTTCAAAATTTATTTGCTTATTCATTTATTTATTAAAATTTAATATTTTTGTTTTAAATTTAATTTGTTATTTTAATATTAACCATTTTTTTTAAATTTAATAAAATCTGATATATATACATATTTTAATTTAAGTTCATATATATTTTTTATTTTTTATAATTTAAATTTAATTTATTTTTTATTGTTTATTTGTTTTTTTAATATATATTGTTTTAAATTTAATATTTTCATTGTATTTTATTTTTATTTTTTTTATTTTTAATTAATTTGTCATTTTTTTACTTTTAATTTAAATAATGTTTTTTTTTTTAATTTTAATTTTGATTTTTTAAATTTATTAAAATTTAATATATTTCCTTAAATTTTTTTTTTTTTTTTTAAATTTAATAAGCATTTTCTTTTTCTTTTTTAAATTTAATTTCTATATTTTATTTTTTATAATTTCCTTCTTTTTTTAACTTGTTTTTATTTTTTTTAATTTAATATTTTTATTTTGTTTTTATTTTTATTTTTAATTTCTATATTTTTTAAATTTTAATCTTAATTTTTTTTTTTTAATTTCCTTAAATTTTAGGTTTTTTTTTTAATGTTTGAATTAAAAATTTTATTTTGTTTTTATTTTTATTTTTTTTTATCTTCATATATTTTTAAATTTTTAGCTTTTAAATGTTTTTAATTTTTAAATTTATTTTTTTTCTTAAATTTTAGGTTTTTTTTTAATGTTTGAATTTTTAAAATTAAAAAATGTTATTTCTATTTTTAAAAATGCCAAAAGTATGACACAATTTTTTTTTTGTTATTCCAACATCAACTTGTTTTTTTTTTGGGGTGTTTTTTCAATCCTTTTTTCAAGAAACAATTTTGTTTTTACCATAATTTTATAAAATGTTGAAATTTGACCTTAAAAAAAAACGAAGTGCGTTCTGGAATACACACTTTTTGTTTTTGGGGTGTTTTTTCATGTTTTTTGAGTCTTTTTTGGCTAGAGTTCCCGTTTTGAGGTCAAGTTACCTATTTGATCAGTAACGGTGTTCTATAAAATTTGATTCTCAAAAGATATTTGAGGCATCCTTGTTCTCCTATGTTTTTTAGCTGTTTCTATGGAATGGGCATGAGAATGGGAATGGGACTTAAAATAGAATAGAATATCCCATTGGAATGCTAACTACCTACTACATCAGTCAAGTTTCTTGTAGATTCCTGGAAACAAAACCTGTATGATTTAATATTCAAATGTAGAATGTTTAAACTAAAAATACGGGTTTGAACATATGATTGATATTCCTACAACATTCTTTACATATTGACCCTCTTTATCAAGGAGACTTAGCAAACTAGCAAACAGAGTATCACACTCGACTATGAGAAGCTAGAAAATCATTTTTCCTTTTGTCTCTCTAGTTTCCAATTGAACTATAAATATGTACAAAGGGTATTGCTAGATTATCCTTGGAATTTTAAGTCACATATTTGCATAGGTATTTTTCAAGGAGGCTTAGAAAACTGCTAAACAAAACACCACTATGTACTGTATTGGGAGATAATAAGCTTGGAAATTTTCAAATTGCCCACCCAATATTCATCACGTCTATTTAAGCTTTACTGTTTCACAAATAGCCAAGGAATACTACATGCCAATTATTGTAGTTTCATTTTTGTACATGAGGATTAGTTGCAAGCATTTTCGCTTTTGAAGGATAGTTTTATTCTAAATTTTCTTCTATAAATTGATAGACATATGTCACAATATTAGGTCATCATATGATGATAACCAGTGGCTTTATGGACACCCTGGAAATTTTTATGACAATTATCTAAAACATTTTTAGGCATCCCCATGACATCTAAAAAGGTTGTATGTCAATCTTGAGCTTCACATGCCCTTACTAGTGCACTGCATTTGGAATTGAATAAGCAGAAAATTTGAAGGAGAGCAAGAAATACAAAAGGTAATAAACCTTGTTTAAAACATTCTTTGATCTATCAATGGTGGCTTGCTAGGTTGACAAAATCAAGTAGCTAATATATCCAGCACCAAGGTTCAAGTCTACCGAGTGACATGTTAGTGCTTGTTTTCATGTTTTTGGATGTGTGCTAATGCATGAAACAATCATTGACGCCAGGTACAAATCTTGGACTAATTTTGCAGAATAGACACCCCACCACTTGTAGCTGCTTAGCTAAAGATATCCAATCAAATGGTACTAATGGCTCCATTGTAAAGCTATATATGGATTCTAATGGTTCTTGTTGTGCATGTTGAGGAAAAGGGGTCATATCAGGTGAAATCTTGGGAAAATTTTGATAGATAACTCTTCAGCCTAGCACCTAAGCTAAAGGAAGTCTATGTTATGCATTGCAACACTGACCTTGGGACATGTTTCTCAAAAAAATTTAAAAAAAAAAGAATCCTATGAAGAATGTGGTCACATCTTGCGCTTGACATGTGGAACATAAGGCATAATTATACAATCCATCATATATGAACACACACCAGTAGGGCTAGGTATGAAACCTATACAAAGACTCTCTTGTAAACAAGTATATTCTTCATTTCATTTTCATCATGTTGTATCACATGGATAAGGCTTGATATTACCTAATGCAACTCTTACCTGACTTCACATTTTTTTGCCAACAATGATAAAATGAAAATCTTTTCAGGCTAGTTAAAAACATTGCATGCCATTGCCATATACCTAAATAAAGATCGGAAATAAGAAAACACATGTTCTCCAAACTAACAAATTAAGCTATTAAGAATCATCCCAAAAGCCTGAAAATGTTAACGAGGATCTTCAATTGGCTTCAGTCAAGATAATGAAGGTCATTGAACAAAATAGGTAGGTTATCCCAAAATATCCATGGTTCAAGGGAAATACCTTGATTATGAAAGAATAGAAACAATGGCTAAAGCTGCACCTTATGATGAGTAGGTAATACATATTACTAAATACAATTAACTATAAAAAAAAACATCTTTATATGTATTTATATCATGTAAAAAAGCGTATGCATATTCACATCATGCCTATAACTCAGCATGTGTAAAATTATTATTCCATACAGGGAGAAGCTATATTCGTTTAAATTTCTAAGGTGCAACTGATTTTACAAGCTACCTTTTCTACAAGGGAACTTTTCTTCCATGAAACAATTAATTAAAATTGATTGAGAAGTTAATAATCTTCATGTTTCCAGATCAAGTTTTGGGTTTATTTAGCTCAGCTAGAAAATTTATTCAACTTTTCTCATCTTTCTCTACCTTTGGTCCATAATAAATTGGTATCAACTCCTTAATATTGATGCCAAATTTGCAAAATTATCAAATTCCAAGTTCCCAAGGAGTGAAACTTCTATCTTGAGTAGTGGAAGGTATGAAAAATGATTCCAAGACCTAGGCTGATGAATATTAACTGAACCTTCTTATATTGAAACTGTTTGTAGAGTGTAAGACCCAGGCTAGCATTGTCAGTTGAGCTGGTGGCCTCCACATTCACCCATTATTGGGAGTGTCATTCCACACTTTATTTTCAATTCATCAATTGCATGACATTATCTTTGGAAAATCAATACATTATAGATTCAACTATTCAGCCATCATAACTTAATTTTGAGCTTAATCCTTAAAACAACACAGAGATTTATCAACCTTTGTTGATTATATCTCATCTAAATTTCACCTACATTTTCAAATGATCACATCTCAAACCCTAAGTAGTTCTTAAAATCTTCTCTGATCTGTTAATATCCATCAAACCTTTCATCTGCAAGACAAACATAGAGAAAAGGATCAGGTTTTGATCAAAATCGTGACCCTGTGCAACAAATGGTAACAAAATATCAATGGTACAAATTTCAAATAAATCATTAAGAGCACCACAACAGTATAACTCCAGAAAATGATAGGGGACCTCCCCAAGATTCACTTGGTTTTCTAAGTCCACTACTACTTGTAGAAGTAATAAACTAACTATCCACATAAAAAATTCTTAGTTGCAGAATGAATAACAAAATCCAATCTACCAATTCTCTGTGAACCTCTATACCCTCTCAAAGAGGAGGCTTCATGTTTGTCACCTACTCCTTCCAATGCCCAACAACTTCTCATGGATCAGTCATATACCTCCCAGTTAACCATAAAATTATGAAATTCTCCTTGGAGTCTATATTTGGTAGATTGTTCCTGTGAAATTGGGCACTACTATTGCCAAAAATTTGGCACATGCATATGGTATTATGATAAAAAGAGTTGCATCAATAGCACAGGTGGACCTGAATTCAACAACAATTCATCCAATGTCAATTTGCTACTACAAGACCTCTTCTGTTATAAAGAAAACTAATATAGATGCTCAGAAAATTGTTTTTGAAAGAGTGGGACTCTATAATTTAATTCAAATTTAACCGTAATAGTCACATCACCATTCCATCTTTTAGATTTACCCCAATAGTCACAACACCATTCCAACTTGTATTTCTCATAGAAAGAAGGTAATTTTGGTATCTTGGAGGCCTTTTGCTAGCATTCCTAAACAAAATATGTGAAGCCTATTATAATTTATCCCTTTGTAGGTATAACACACCAAACTTGGACTATGAATTGTAATGTACATATAGGAAAGTAGGCAACAGGTCGGCTTTGTTAATGGAATAGCTACCATTAAAGGTGCTTCCCACGTTGATTTAGTAGCAAACTAGATAACAACCCATGTGATGAACATTGTAAATAAGAAGAACAAGACAATTGCAGTGAAAGCACACACGATAAAGAATCATTTGTGGATCTTTTTCAATTCTTTGATTGACAATCCTTCATTTGAATCCCAAACCAAGGAGACACTGACAACTCATCAGAACAACTTTGGTTCAAAGTGTGAACTCTCTCAAGAGTTTTTGAAGAAAGTTGCTAAATGTGGAGTTGTTGAGAACATATTATCATGGGCAGACTTCAAACAAAGCAAGGATCTTAAGAAAACCGATGGAACCAAGAGACAAAGGTTAATTGGTATCACCAAGCTTGATGATGCAAATGATGGAGGAAGAAAGAATTCTCAGAATCACTTTGATTTTAACTGAGGGAGATTTAGCCAAGGCCCTTGCAATGGCAGGGTTGGTCGTTGTTGGTCGAAATCATTATGGTGTGTTTCCCCTCAGAGGTAAGTTGCCGAATCTAAGGGAAGCTATAGATAAACAGATAATGGAAAATGTTGAGATTCAACATATCAAGGAAATCCTTTGTCTACAGCATGGAAATGAATATGACAATGTAAAATCTCCGAGATATGGGCATATTATGATTATCAAAGATCATGATCATGATGGTTCACACATAAGAGGATTGCTGATCAACTTCATACACTCTTTTTGGACATATCTACTCAATATTCCTTCATTTCTTGTTGAATTCATTACTCATATTTTCAAGGCAACCCATAAAAATAGACAGGTATTGTCTTTCTATACCACACCTGAGTATGAATCATGGAGAGAATATCTGGGTGGGTCAGCATCAGGATGGACCATAAAGTACTATAAAGGTCTTAGTATAAGTACTTCTAAAGAGGGGAAAGAATATTTTAAAAATTTGGACAAACATGAAAAAGACTTCATGTGGATAAATGAGGAAGATGGAGATGCAATTAATTTGGCCTTCAACAAGAAGAAAATAGAGGTGGGAAAGAACTGGCTAAGACATTTTGAGCCGGAAACATATCTGGACCAGAATGACATGCTTATCAAGTACATCAACTTTGTAAACAAGGAACTGATCCTATTTTCCATGGCTGATTTGCAAAGATCCATCCCATCCATGGTTGATGTTTTGAAACCAGGGCAAAGGAAAATGTTGTTTTTCTCTTTCAAGAGAAATTTTGTTACACAAGCAAAGGTTGCTTAATTCTCGGGTTATGTCTCAGAGAATTTTGTTTACCATCACAGTGAGTAGAGTCTTGCTAGAAAATCTATTGGAATGGCACAAGCTTTTGTTGGAAGTAACAACATTAACCTCCTTTCTCCACTCAGGCAATTTGGTACCAGATCCCAGGGTGGAAAATATCATGCAAGCGCTCAATATGTTTTCACATGCCTATCACCAATAACACACTTCGTGTTTCCAAAATATTATAATGTACTCTTGGACTACTTGAATGAAGATGGCCAAAAAATTGAGCCAACATGGTATGTGCTAATTATTCCAATAGTCCTTGTAACTAGAAGTGAAGGAATTGGAACTGGTTGGAGTTCCTTTGTACCTAACTACAACCCAAGGGAATGCAATAAGATGGATACGATACAATGGTCGTTATATCACCATAACTAGAACAAGTAATCATTTGGAACCTATGACTCCAACTACATAGTGCTAATATAGAGTGTAAAGAGTGCTAATACTAAAAATTCAACAAGCAATGAAAGCTCAATTTATTAGGGATAATACTAACAACACAATAGTAACTGGTATTAATATTACTACTTGTATGTATAAGCTTATATCGTATCCATAGAAGTTACAAGCCTAAACAGGGTGCTTGAGAGAAACTTAAGAAATAGGCCCTAAGTTTGGGATAATTTTGGATTTATCATTTTATAGGGATCTCGATCCTCTTGTCAATGAGGTTCTTCCCTACACTTTGTATAACAAACAAATTGAACTCGGTCTCCTATTACATGGACACCATACCATGATGCCATGATGTCACTAGATTATTTTCTCAGTCCCAAACTAACATTTGATGGGGACATTATTCTAGCATCAATCTTCCTGCACATAGTCGAAACAAGAAAAATGCATGCTTCCAAGTCAAAATATGATGTAAACCACGAAGATGGTGCTAAAACCTTACACAATCTAAAATATTAAACTATGATTGTAAAAATATGTTATTAAACATTCCGATAGGGTCCTCAACATGACAGTGATTTTGGGTTGTCAGAACCCTTCAGACATCCGTACTCCTGGCAGACGACAATGCCATGCCCGGGGTTTGACGCTTGCTTATGGCTAAGTTGGGCTAGGACGGCTGTCTCAGCGCACTCAAACCCTAACCCTACTATTCGACAGTGGTGTGTGCACAAGGTTTTGGTGCTGGAGAAGGTCCTGCGTTGTCGAAGCAGTTATTTAGACACTAAAGCACAAAGTAAAGATGGGTTTTGAATGAGATTCATTTGATTTAGAACTGGCGCCGAAAGATCTGTTAATAGTTTGGGGGCAGGAGGTGTTGGCGAGAAATTTGGAGCAGTATATTTTGACCATTGGTGACACAGGCCTGAAGAACAAAGCTCCTAAAGGCACCTGGGGATTTTTGAACGGGGAAACTCTCCTGGAAGAAAGCCTTAAGAGTACTTTCAACTGTGCATGGAAGGAGGAGAATGAACCAGAGCCACTCCAGCTTTCATCATTTCCTGAGAAGCAAGGAGTCGCTCAAGTTTAGACAAATCTATTAAACCCTACACAACCAGGTATTTCATCAATCTTGTTTCTCTCAAGGGGGTTGGAAGACATAGTTGCTTGTGGTATTAAGGGCCTTTTGGTAGAGAGCCACAGATTTCTGGATCTAGGAAGAGGAGCTCAATTAGATTCTCCTAGTGCACAAAAGAACCCACATCAGTGGAATGGCATTAGTTTCCTAGAAAATTTCCTTTTCTTGCAGGGGAGTGAAGCGATGAGTTTGGGGCCGGAGGTAGCTAAGGGTTGTCTGGAAACCCTAGTGTTTCGAGGCAGACAACTTTGGGACAGGAAGGTGCCCATCAACCTGTGTCTTCAATGGAGGAATAAGGAAGGCTTTTAGGTTCTCATAGAGGAGAGAATTGGTAGGAGGTATCTAGGGTGGCCAGAAAACAAGAAAGCCATCTAGGAGACGGAGGCCTTTCTCGGGAGGCTTCTCATCACACTGGGGAAGGGTGACTTGGGTCGCTCGCTCTTGAAGAACTAGATGCTATCGAAAGGTCGTTGGAGGGTGAGGAAGGTGGAAGGAGTGGAGTTGCAGGAACAAAGAGAAAGAAGACCAAGTTGATTAGGAAAACAGAAGAGAGCCCATGATGTGTCTTTGGAGTGGACATACACATTTATGAAGTAATGGAAGCAGTAGAAACCATTCTAGTAGGCAGAGTCAGAGGAAGGAAATACTCTATCAACTATGTCACAGAATGGACAGCCTCGGTATGGGTGGATGCCCCTGGAATTCCCACAGATATTCAAACTCTATCACATCAGTCGTTTATGATTAAGTTTGAGAAAAAGGAGAATTTCGAATTGGTTATAGAAAGGAACTGGAATTTCGGGAAGAGGCTTGTCTTAGTCAAGAAATGGGCACCACTTTTTGATGCCCAGAGGGAAAAATTGAAGAATATCAAGTTTGGGTAAAGCTGCCAGGGTTACCAATACCCTTCTAGACGAACTCAGCTTTTCGATCACTTGGGAACACACTGGATCAGTTCCTTGAAGCACATATGTTGTTCCAGCAGAACAAGGATCTAAGTGGTGCCAAAATTTTGGTAAACCTCAATCCTAAATAAGGCCTAGCAGAAGATATGCGCCTAAAATACAAGGAATTAGAGTTTACATAGAATCTAGACTATGAACACATGCCATTTTGATGACACTGATGCCATAAATATGGACATCTGGCAAAATATTTCCCGCTTAGGCAATGAAGAATAAGGAAGCATAAAAGGATAAACCAAGGTCCTTTGAGACCCTCAGCTATAAAAGAGCTCAGGGCACCTGAGGGGGAGATGATGGAAGGTGTTGACAGACCAAGTGGCACTATGACAGGAACAACTCCTTCTGAACAAATAGCAGAGAAAAACAACCTTATAGTAATGGATCATGAACCAGAGCGCCCTCTAGCATCTTCACCCTTCCTTGAAGCTGAACCCGCTGCATCTACTCCAGAGGGTATGATTCTAGTCTCTTCTCCCTCCCTTTTCACCTCTTTATGTACTTATGTTTTTTCTTATTCAAAGCCTGGTCTTTCCAGGCCATCTCAAATGGAATATTTTCAAATGCATGATGTCATAGAGTCCCTAGATAGTATCATTGCCTCCATCCTGGCTACCCCGTTAGAATCCCTCTCTGTGTCTGATATAGGATCACCCCTCCCTCAGCCACGTATCCTTGAAAAACCCCCATATAACTTAAGATCACTTATGAAGAAACCTATGAAGGAGGAGGATTTTGGAGGATTGGAGGCTAATATTATTTCGGTAGGCCCTAGAAGGGTGAGGGGTAGGAAATAAAATCTTTCCAAGGCTCAAGTAAAGGAAAAAATCAACATTGTAGATGGGAAGTAGTGTTCCCTATCTGGGGTGCTTAGAGAAGCGTGGACCCCCACCCTAGGTTATCGATGATCTTTCTCTCATACAAATGTAGGGGTTTTTCTATTCAACCCAAAAAATTATTATTAAGGGCTTTGATGAAGTCCTATGAACCAAACGTTATTATGTTACAAGAGACCTTGTGGATGGGGGAAGAAGTGGTTGGAAAACTATCCAGGATGTTCCCGAGGTGGTTATTCCAGGCCTTGGATGTTCATGGTAGATCTGGGGGCTTGGAATTGGGCATAAATCCAGAAGGTTGAAGGAAATCTATACATGGGGCTTTTAAAATGCCTTATCCATGGAATTTTACTCAAATGAGATCTGTCACCCTCTTCTTATTTTAAATGTTTATGGGCCTTATTTGGATAGGGTGCAGTACTGGAACAAGCTGTTTTCCAAGTCCTTCTTGAATAACTCAAATCTCATTCTGGGAGGAACCTGAATTTTTCCTTGGGGATCTTTGAATCATAGGGTCCTTCTACTCATGCAGAACCCCTTACATATTTCTTTCTTGATAATTTGGTCTCCTCTCACTTGGTGGATGCAAATCTGATCAAACCTAGACCCACTTGGAAGAACATAATAATGGGTGAGGATAGGGTGGCCAAGAAGCTGGATCGTTTCCACATTAATGAAGACCTGGTGGCCAAATATGTTGTCTTTAGGCATTGGGTAGGGGAAGGGGGCATATCTGAACACCTACCCATCCTCCTAGAGATCAAAGGTCCTCATAAGAATTCGGGGGCTCCCTTCAAGTTTAAATCTTCATGGATCAAGGATGAATCTTTCAACTCTTTGTTCCATTCCAACTAGAGGATAGAAAGGTCGGTAGAACTAGGTAGTATGAGATGGAATTTTATGGAGAATCTAAAGAAAATGAAAAAAGCTACATTGGAATGGGAAAAGGCCAAAAAACTAAAGGAGGAGGAAGAATTACGGAAGATAAATGAAGAACTTGACTTCCTTGAAAGTTTGGAGGGGGGTGGATATGCCTCCATTGAATCGAGGGACAGAGTAAAGAGCCTTGAAGCATCAAGAAGGAAAATATTATTGGAAAGGGAAGAAAGTTGGCACCTCAAAAGCAGGGCAATCTGGTTGTCAGCAGAATATGAGAACACAAAATTTTTCCAGAACTATGCCAAAGGAAGGAAAAATATTAATACAATATGGGGAATGCAAATGGAGGAATGCGTTACGGTATGATCCTTCAAAGACTTATCTTCTCTACGAGTGAAACACTTCAAATACTTTTTCAGAGCCCCTGCAGAGGTATCTATTGCCAAAATGATCAGGGTTGCTCAGTTTTTCCCCAAATATATTGACGAAGAAGGGAATGACAGTATTATGGAGACTGTCTCGAAAGAGGAGGTGGAGGGTATCCTCAAGGAAATGCAAAAAGACAAGAGTCCATGGCCGGATGGTTGGACGGTGGAATTCTTCCAACATTTTTTTGAATTTTTGGGTGATGACCTGCTTACGGTGGTTGAAGAGTCAAGAAGCACCGAAACCATCTATCAACTTTTCAAATCCACTTTCCTCACCCTCATCCCCAAGAAGGAGGAACTGTAATCCTACGATGATTTTAGACCTATCTTTTTTTTCTCGTGCATTTATAAAATCATTGCAAAAGTGATAGCTACTCGCCATAAACCCTTCCTCTCTCGAAATATCTCCCTGGAACAACTTGGCTTCCTAGATGAAAGACAAATCCATGAGGCCATTGGGGTGTATCAAGAAACTATCCACAGCTTAAAAAGAAGTCGAAAAAAAGGAGAAATTGTAAAAATAGACCTCTCCAAGGCATATGACAGAATTAGTTGGATGCATCTTCGACTTCTCCTGACCCATCTTAGTTTCAGGATTGACTTCATCAACTGGGTGATGGGATGCATTCCATCTACCAGTATTGGCATTCTGATCAACGGGGCTACTACCAACTTCTTCCATGTTCAAAGAGGCCTTTGCCAAGGATGCCCTATATCTCCCTTTCTCTTTCTACTGGCTGTGGAAGGGCTTAGTCTGATGATTCATGATGCAAAAATAAGGGGGGAGATAAAAGGAATTGAGGTGGCTGTAAACCTTTTCATAACTCATCTGCTCTTTTTGGATGATATTCTCCTTTTAAAAAATGGAAGCTTAGAATACTTTCGATGGTTAAAAGAGGTGTTTGACCTCTTCTTAAAGGCTATTGGCTTAAGTATAAACAACCATAAATCCACAATTACTATGGCAGGCCTTTCTCGAGCTGAAGTGGGAAGAATCTCTGAAGTGTTTCCGTTTGAAGTTAAAGCCCTCCAGGAAATTTCAAATACTTGGGTTTCCAAATAAATCTGGACTCTTATCAAATTTAGGATTGGCACTGGATTGTGGCAAAAATTGAGTCAACGATGAAGCATTGGAGTTTCAAATGGCTATCTCGAGTAGAGAGACTAGGGCTGATTAAATCTGTAGCTATGGCCATACCAGTGTAGTGGGTTGCCCTTTCTTGGGTGCCAAAAAGTATCCTCTCATCAATTAATAAACTCTGTAGTAGGTTCTTATAGGTGGGATCTAAGGTGGAACATGTAATTCCATGGGTGGCATGGGAGAAAATAGTACGTCCGAAGGCCTAGGGAGGGTGGGGAATAAAGGAGCTTCCCTCTTTCACTGCTTCTCTGGCTGCAAAATTGGGTTGGAGACTCATTACTCTGGAAAACCTTTGGATGACTGTTATAAGAAGGAAATACATCGACCCAATGCTAATAAATGAATGGTTGTGCCTACCCAATAAGAAATTAAAATATTCTTAGATTGTCTGGAAAGAAACGTTAGCATCGGTCAAGATAATCAAACAAGGGCTGGCTTGGCATGTTTGGGATGGTGCATAGGTAAGGTTGGGTCGTGATCCATGGGTGGATTTCACTGGGAGATATGCCCTCTCCATAGATCTAATTGATAAGCTGGAACAAAGAGGCTTGAAACTATGAGCAATATTTCCCAAAAAGGTCAGTCAACCATGTGGGGACATGCATGGATGATAAGGGATGCACTTCAACTTGAAAACAGGTGGAAATAGGAGTGGCAGGGTTTCATCAGTGAGCTCCACAGATCAAATATCATAATCCATGATGGGCCGGATGAGCTCAGATGGGTACACTCCCCAACGGATCTGTACACCCCAAAATTTGGCTACAAATGGCTAATGTCTTAGAAGGGTTGGGGGAGACGGAGTGGTGGTTCAAATCATTGTGGGAGCTAAAGGGACCGACGAAATCTAAACTACTCTTCTGATCATTCTTTAGAACAAATTTCCCTCCTGGGACTTTCTTCAACAGAGGGGAAATATTGGTCCTGGTTGGTGCTCCCTGTGCAAGGCTAGTCTTGAATCAGTACACCACCTTTTTCTTACTTGCACATATAATATAAGGCTTTGGATGGAAACCTTGAGGCTCCTCAATATTATGCAAAAATAGGAAGGTCAAGCTGTTTTGGAGGCGTGGCAGAGATGGTGGCAGGTTTATCTAAATGACAGGGTGTGGAACCTCCCACTTATTGTTGCTTGGGGCACCTGGATTACAAGAAATTGTGTCATCTTTCAAGATGTTCTCTTTCCAATTAATCTACTAGCGGTAGAAGGGGTATCTATATTTCAATATATTCCAGTCCCGTCAGAGTCCCAACATGCCAAAGTCATCCAAGAGGAGGTCATTAGGGGTGACATTCTATGGGCATATTTTTATGGGGCATCTGATCCTCAAAATATCTATGGAGTTGGCCTATCCATACATGTCCCATCAGGAAAAGTTTTCAAATCGTCATTTGGCCTTGGACAGGTGACAAATAACTTTGCAGAATTAAAATCCCTTCATCTCCTTCTGTGTTGGCTCTCCTCCCTTGAGATGAGAGAAGTCTAGATTTTTGGGGACTCTTTGAACATCATAAAATGGTTTAATGGTTCCCAAATATGTCTAAATTACATTTTTTCTCCTTTACTAGATGAGGTGCTGCTTTTAAAATCCTATTTTAACCATATCATTGCTTGTCACATTTATAGGGAACAAAACAGTGAAGCAGACATCCTATCTAAGGAGGGAATTTGACAAGATTTGGGGTGCTAGGTAGCAACAGAGGTTGATGGAGGACTTGTCTGAATTATCGAACAACCTCCATTCGCCCACTAGTTTCTAGTTTCTCCTCTTCTTTTTTTCCTGTTTTTTCATATTAGCATGGAATTGTCCATAACTATTGGTAATTATATACTTTTTGTTATATTTTCTCTTCAACACTAAATCATATACAGAAAACTTCCATGTATCCGTTTTGGATTTTTTTCCTCTTAAGAGGAGATCCGGGAGACGGTTTTTTCCTCGTGTTTTTTACTGTGTGACTGTAGACTTCAAAAAGTGGATCGGTGTTTACCACTGAGTTTAAGTTTTTTGTGGGAGGAAATAGAACAATTCTGTTTCCATCCCTGTTTCAGGCATTTATTTTCCTATCATTAGGGAAGCCCGGGGACTAAAAGGAGATGTATTTTCTACTTTTTTGAATAGGTTTGGGATGATTGATCTTTCTTCCTCCTAATCAGTTGCAACTCCATCTTTCCTCCTTGCAAAAAAGAGGATAAATGCAGTTCATTGAATTTTATATGCATATACTATGTAGCTTTCTATATACTCAATAGATGGTTCGATTTTTTCTTTGGAAAAAATCAATATGTTATTTATTCACATGAAACTTAACATGAAATAATAGTATAAAAACAAAAAATGTTTCAATGTTTAAAAGCATGTTCAAACTTACAATCAAATAGAGGAAAAAACACATACATAAAACCAGATAATAATCATGAACAAGCTTCATCTTCAATTATGAAATGTAAAGGAAGTGACGAAATGTGAAACTACGAACCTAGTCAAGCACAGAAGCAAAAATTTCCTGGACATGACCCTGGTTGACAAGTTTTATTTCTCATGATGCAATAGGATTTGTACCTGCACTGCTAAGTCATTCAAAATCCATAATTATCTATACAATATATACAAGTAATATTTGTAGTATTTTTTACTCTAAGATGCATTCTTATGATAATATTAGAACATATGTTGGCAATGTAAAAACACACCTAAATAAGCTCCTCTTCATTTCAAGAACAATTTATTGGAGTCGCCTAAACTTGGAACAAGCCTCCCACGATCTTAAAGAGTAGAAACTAAGTCAACAGTGACTTTTTTGCTGCTACATTGGATCGAAGGAGGTTTGCTCCAAGATAAAATTGCTCCAATAAATTATTCTCTACTAAATAGGGCTAACCACGTGAAGGTGGAAGCTCTTATGGCCCCTCCCCCTTCACATCACTCTCAATTCCCCAATACCCAATATATATTTCATTTTTTACTTTCATGAGAACAAAAAGAAATATTCAATAGCTAATTAAAAAGAAATTTAACAAAAAATATGCAAGAAAAATTTCAAAGTGCTTGGCATAAAAATAGTATGATAAATGAGTTTTTATATAACTGAAAAAAGGTTCCAAGTATGGTAACATTTGTCTTATAATAATAAAATATTTTACATTATCAAATTTTCTTTTTCTTATTCCTACTTCCAAATCTCCTAACTACATCATCAACATCATTGTTCTTTACTTCTGTTTCGTTCCTTTCCCGCATAGCTGACCTAGTTGCATACTCACGATGTATGGTCTCATGTAGTGATGGGGCATCGCCTAAAAAAAAAATAATATTAAATTTTAATTGCCATTTTTTAAATATCATTGAAGTATTTTAGTAATATTAATAAAAAAAAAATTGCAATGACATTATTTACCTAGTGCACCAGTTGTCACCATTGGAATTGTTGCCCTGTGTTCCTCTCTGGTGGTAGGATGCTAAAGTACAACATTCTCAATCATTTAAAAAAAAAACATTATAAGTACACAACCCTCAAGGTATAATTAGAAAAAAATGTAAGTATAAATTAATTACCATCGTATCCCTCACTTATAGTAGCATTGTCAGCCTGGTCTCCACTAGAATGATCAAGTTGCACGTGAAGACCATGTAATTCTAGAAATATTTCACTCTCAACACACTGCTCTACAATTGGGTTATTTGGTTCATTTAAAGTGTTGCTCCCCTAATTTAAACAAAGTTGTTAGACATTAAATTTATGGACAAAAAAAAACATATTGAAAGGTTAACGATTTACCTTATCAGGCATTTTGGATCTTGGGATCTGCGACCTGTCCCAAGCTTCTACGATGTTCAATTATGGCTTGATAGCCAGAACGAAAAGCAATATCTTTTTCTTCCTTTGTGGTTTCCGTTCCAAAAGTCATCACCCTGCATTACATATTATTGTGTATTTTTAGTCTTATTTGATGGGATTACAAAAATTTTGGAAGGTGATACAATTAATTATAAGATGTTTAGCTACTTACACTTCTTGCAGCTAATTTCAAGTAGCTACACTAGCCTAGCTTATGATGGCCTTTTTTTGTCAATCCTAGCTTTGGTTGCCTTCGAAGTGTCAAACAACATATCATCAAAAGCTTGAAGTTAGTTATCTAGCACACTTTTATTTTAGACAGAGAGAAAATTAAAGCTATTGAATTAAAGTTGTAATTTACCTTGTGGATCGAGTTAGCATTTTCCCTTCTTTCTTGGCCTTTTTCTCTTTTCTGTCATCGATGAGTGCTCTCCACTCCCTCTTTGGATCTGTGAGAGGACACTCATATCTAGAGTTAATTTTCAAGTGCATCCTATAGGTGTTCTATGTATATTTTAGATATTTTCCAACTGCCTAGGCGACCATTTTTCTATCAAATGTGCCCACCCTAAAAAGTCCTTCTAGATAATCTAAAAGTTCTTTTTTCATATTGGAATTCTAGGAATTCCACCTTGTACGTATGGTTGGGCCAAAAATTACCAACGCCTTGCTCTCCAAGGACATATAGAAATCATTGTTTCCTACACAGAAAAAGATATTATCATTAATTTAAAAATAAAAATCATGATAAAATATGTTTTAGATAGAGTACATGAAACAATTAAAATATTAAAACTTACCTGGGAGTTGTACTTGATTTATATGAACACCTTCATTGTTTACCAAAAATGTGCCCGGAATGGTCCCCGTGGAGGTGACACGTGTAGCTTCAGGAAATGCAATAATAAAGTTGGCCATACCAGCCTCATCACTGCCAGCATGTTCAACGGTTTCCTGTGTGTCTTCTTGGGGGTGCATTTCTTAGTTGCTACCTAAAGGCGTACGAGGTGTAAAAGAGGGCTCCTCGAGAATCTCTTGCCTTTCTGTCCCACAACCACCAACACCGGGGACAACAGATTCCAGAAAACGCTACATATAAATGAATTTTTTTGTTAGTTTAGTTAATGTAAAAATTATAAATCAACCTATCACAACTGATCTAATGCAGAACAATAAAAATATCTTTTTGAAATTTTGTTATTACCTTATATGTTTCTAGCTGGGTCATCAATTGTCTTATCCTTTTTCCTAATTCAGGTGTTTGAGGCACAATGGCTACCAAACGCTCAGGTTCCTTGGTTGTGTTTAGCGCTTTTTTTTGTAGCAGCACCAATGGACATGGGGATGAACACAACTCTTCCTTGTTGAGGGAATCATCACGCGCACCATGGCCAGGCATCTAAATATTTGAACAAAATTAACATTATTTCAATTATGTAAAGAATTAAAATACCTAAAGATAGAGAAAGGTTGGCACTTTACATGTTCTTCGGCTAGCCCCTTTCCAAAATCATCTTGCCACATTATAAAATAATAAAAAGCATGATATATATATAAAAACATTGTTAAAGATAAAGAAACTAATATGAAACTGAAATTTTTATTTGTTTACCTATCCTGGGGTTGTTCCTGTAGCACGATCAATTTGCCACATTGCAATAAAATTAGAAATGTGAAAACTTGAAAACAATATATAAATTGAAAACACAAAATGAAAACTGAAATAATTTATAAATTTACCTTTCTAATACATAAAATTTGTGCATTAAAGAGTACAACTTTACCATCAAATGACATTCGAGTTTAAAGAGAGTAAACAATAAATCAGAAAAAATAAGACAGTGTCTTCTTTAAGTTTTCAGATCAACATACAACACAACAAGTTAGAGGCACATTTATAAGGAGGGGAAACCAATATGGCCACCCCTTGGCTCCACGACATATGATTCTTGAAGTGTACCTTTGTAGCTACGATGTGGTTAGGGGTAGTCCATTTCCTTAACATGAGCGTATGATGGGATAGGTCCTCTATTATTCCTGCCTTACACTTTGGTTTCAAGGATATAATTCATACAAAGCACTGTCATATGGGGATATGGAAAGCAAGAAATGATGTTCTCTTTGACCATACTATTCAAGATGTGAGGAGCACCTCCATTAAGGCTATGACATTATTTAAAGAGATGTCTTGTTAAGGAGAAGATGACAAAGAGAAATACGTCTAATTTTTTTACGCCTAGAAAACACTTTTCTTTCAAATGGTTCAGTTCCAAAGGATCCAACTCAAGATATGAGCTCATTGCTCTGTGGGGCATCCTCTTTTGTGCCAGATATATGGAAATATTAGAGATTGATGTCCATGGTGATTCAAAAGTGATTGTTGAGCGAGAAAACTAGAGACATTCTTTAGAAGCTCCAGCACTGGTGAATTGGATGGAAGGTACCAGGTCATTGATGATGTCCATTAATAGATTATCTATCTCACACATCTTCAAGGAAAAAAATCATTTGGCTGATCAAATTTAAAAATATGGTTGTAGCGAGTTTCCGAGTTTGATCAGATACTTTGTTTTTTAGAATGAAATGTTTTAGAGATCACGGATTATCAAAATATGAAGCGTTTCACCATATTTCAGTGTATTTTTGTATGCTTATTATGTAGGTGGTCGTTTGTTTCATATGATTTATTTTATGTGTTTTAGTTTCCCTCTTGTGAAGACACCCTAAACTTTCTCCTAGACATTTAATTTGATGATGACATGAATGATGGTACACTTTATGATGACTTGAATTGATGGCTACTGCAAATTAATGACATAAATGATGATAGACTTGATGACATATGATAACATAGCAAAATACATGACAAGTGGAAACGTCCCTTAAAACCCATTCTGTCCCAAACACCTTACATATCAAAATTAAAGAACACTTATAAAGAAAAATAATTTTTGACACCTTGGAGGCATATTTCCACAATGAGACCTATATCATCTTAAAGAGGATTTTTACAACTTTGATGATTGGAAGGAGTTCAATATTTACAATGATATCACATAAAATTTTGTAGCAATCAATTTGATGATTGGAAGGAGTTCAATATTTACAACGATATCACGGAATTAGATTATTGAACCTCTTTCTTTGCAAAAAAATTGTACATTATGTATGCAATCAGTCCACCTGATTTATAGACCCAATGCAAATGCCATGAACAGACATTTGTGTTAAATGAAGGAAAAAAGCCCAATTGATGCAGGGGAATTAGCTCTTGAGTTAAATTTTAACAGTTAAAAGACAACAATATTGATCTAGGCATTTCAAAGAGTTTTCAGGTTACTGAGATATTAAAGATTTTCCCCTGCGTCACCAATGCAAAAGTGACGGATCTGGTGTAAAAATTGGGTTTATATGTGTGTATTTTTCAAGAAGACTATATGTTTCTCCAAAATTATGTATGCTCAAATTTTTGATTGCAGGAGTATGAATTCTGCATAGTATTGGACGAGAAAGGTGAATGTGCTACATATTTGTTGAGCTAAGTGTATGGGAGATGTATTTATTCAATCAGCTATATGTGTAATCAATGTATTTATGCTCAAAATTTCAGTCCCACATTATAATCCATAATTGAAGAAGTGTAATAGAGATCCCAAGGTTCATTGATTAAAGTGTCCAAGGGAGACTTACAGTGGGAAACATTTTCAGGTGTATGTGGTGTTGTCTTAAGATATGTTGTAAATTTGATAGACTATGTACTAAGTATAATATTGTATATTTTTATGCCTTTTCATGATTTGACTAAATCGTGTAACTGTTGGCTAGTAGTTGGTCAATGAATTTTACATGTGTTGAGTGAAGTTGTTCTTTAGAAGTTTTGGCCACATAATGCATTCACTGATGTACTTGATCCCTAGAGCTGAGACAATATTTGTTGATAATGGTGGCAAGAATTTTGAGCTAGGGCTTTCAATGATGACATATTATTCTAGTTGAGCATAATTATGCATACTTGATGAAAACCAACTTCCAGGGTTTGGCAATGATTGGCACCCAATTCATGAGAATATGTTTGTTGGTCCGAAATATATTGTGGCACTTGTAATATCAACTACTTGGGGTACAATTGCAACATTCTCATCATAATATTGATGGAAAATACTATGGGTTTAGGTTTGATATACATGATGATAGACTTGATGACATATGATGACAGAGCAAAATACATGACAAGTGGAAACGTCTCTTCAAGCCCATTCTATCACAAACGCCTTACATATACAAATTCAATAACACTCATAAAGAAAAATAATTTTTGACACTTTGGAGGCATATTTCCACAATGAGACCTATATCATATTAAAGAGGAATTTTAAAACTTTGAATATTGGAAGGAGTTCAATATTTACAGCGATATCACAGTAAAGTATGTAGCAATAAATTTGATAATTGGAAGGAGTTAAATATTTACAACAGTATCACAGAGTTAGATTATTGAACCTCTGTCTTTGCACAAAATTTGTACATTCTGTATGCAATCGGTTCACCTAATTTATAGACCGAATGCAAATGCCATGAATAGACATTTTGTGTTAAATAAAGGAAAGAAGCCCAATTGATGTAGGAGCATTAGCTCCCGAGTTAAATTTTAACAGTTAAAAGACAACAATATTGATCTAGACATTTCGAAGAGTTTTCAGGTTACTGAGATATTGAAGATTTTCCCCTGCATAACCAATGCAGAAGTGACGGATATGGTGTAAAAATTGGGTGCATATGTGCGTATTTGTCAAGAAGACTGTATGTTGCTCCAAAATAGTGTATGCTCAAATTTTTTATTGTAGGAGTATGTATTGTGCATAGTATTGGAAGAGAAAGGTGAATGTGCTACATATTTGTCGAGCTAAGTGTATGGGAGATGTATTTATTCACTCAACTATATATGCAATCAATGTATTTGTGCTCAAAATTTCAGTCTTGCATTATAATACAGAATTCAAGAAGTGTAATAGATATCCCAAGGTTCATTGATTAAAGTGTCCAAGGGAGACTTACAGTGGGAAACATTTTCAGGTGTATGTGGTGTTGTCTTAAGATCTTTTGTAAAATTGATAGACTATGTACTGAGTACACTTTTTTATACTATTATGCCTTTTCATGATTTGACTAAAACGTGTAACTGCTGGCTAGGAGTTGGTCAATGAATTTTATATGTGTTGAGTGAAGTTGTTCTTTAGAATTTTTGACCACATAATGCATTCACTGCTGTACTTGATTCCTAGAGATAAGACAATATTTGTTGATAATGGTGGCAATACTTTTGTGCTAGGGTTTTCAATGATGAAAAATTGTTCTAGTTGAGCATAATTATGCATATTTGATGAAAACCAACTGCTAGGGTTTGGAAATGATTGGCACCCAATTGATGAGAATATGTTTGTTGGTTCGAAATATATTGTGGTACTAGTAATATCAACTAATTGGGGTACAATTGTAGCATTATCATCATAATATTGATGGAAAATATTGTGGGTTGAGGTTTGATATCATTAAGGACAGGTAATATAATAAGGTTTGTCCAAAATATTGTTTACTGGCCTCTCAGTAGTAATTAAACTTAGTAGTGTGCTCCATGATAGTATAACAATACACTTGTTGACATACCCTTGTAATAATGCTCACATCTAATCATCATCCAATCTTATGCTTATAGTGACATTGTTACTCCAGTGGAAATTAATTGGTTGTGATTGCATGTTGAACCTGTGTTTTAAGGAAGTATAATCAATTATCTAAGTCCTAGGTCTACAAATTACACATCCCATCATGAGAGTTAACCCAAGGCAGAACAATGACTGGTTAATCCTAAACAAATATCTTTGTGCAAGAATATGAAATAGCTCAAGTCCTACACCATACTTCATGTAACGATAACTATAGTACATGAGAATATGCGACTGTTATTCCGAGACAAAGATCAAATGTTACATGTCTTCTAATTTCTACTATCACTCCTTTGATGATCTGAGGGACATTCCATTAGTTTTGGAGTAAAATTTGATAAAGGCTTCAACATATTTAGTAAGAAACCTCAATGTCATCTATAATTGCAGCTAGGTGGATAGTGAACCTAGTGTTGATTGTGACAATGGTGTTAAGGTTACAATTTAACAGTGATATGACGACAATATGATGGTAGAGCAGTAAAGTTGGAATTGAATAAGAAGAAAATTTGAAGGAAAGAAATGAAGGTAATTACAATTTTGTGGGTTGAAAAAGGCTGATTGCACCTAATTTCCCCTAAACCAAAGTCTTCTCAGCTAGACCCCTAAACCAAAGTCTTCCCAATTATTGTCTCAACGATTCTGCAATGTCATTGATCTGCAAGTTCAGGTGATGGTCGTCGGGCATTGTTGGAAAATAGCCTTACTTATTACGTGAAAATGCCTAAATGCAGCTCCCTTCACTACTACCCCCACTTCCGGCCTCTATCTCTTACTTTGTGGCTAAGTAAAAACTAGGTCCACGGGATATGCTTTCATTCCAATTGCTAGATAATGGAAATCATGTGTGAAAATCGATGGTGTAAGCTAGGCACAATGCTTAGTGCTAGTTACTTGCTCCGATTGGAGTTACCACCTACTGGTAACTAGAAAAATGATTACAGGGCTAGCAGAAGCTACATTTAGCAGTAATAATTGCATTCGTCGGGCATTGTTGGAAAAATGGAAAAAAGGCGGTAAGAATTAGGGTACTAAAATTAATAAAATGGAAACATGCTTTGATCTAAGAAAGTTAGACTATAATGTTAATTGATTATTTTATTTATTTATTTTATGTTAGGGGCTTATGGGTTAGGGGAATAGGGGATTAGGGGTTAAAGGTTTAGAGTTTAGGGTTTAGGAGAATAATGAGTTAGTGGTTAAGGGGTTAGAGATTGGGGGCTTAGGGATTAGGGAATTTAGGCGCATTTAGGGGTTATGGGAATAATGAGTTAGTCGTTAAGGGATTAGGGATTGGGGTTAGGGGAATAATGAGTTAGTGGTTAAGGTTTTAGGGATGGGAGGTTAGGGTATTTAGGTGAATTTAGGGGTTAGGGGTCGAATAATGAGTTAGTGGTCAAGGGATTAGTGATTGGGGGCTTAGGGGTTAGGGGATTTAGGCACAATTAGGGGTTAGGTGAATAATGAGTTAGTGGTTAAGGGATTAGGGATGAGGAGGTTAAATGGGTTAGAGGTTAGGAATTAGGGTTTAAGGGGTTAGGGGTTAACAATTTAGAGGTGTAGGGTAAAAGACTAGCTTAGCAATAACCTATTCATGGAAAGTAAAAGAATCTCTTGCTTACATGCAAGCCTCAACTAAGAGGTTGAAGCTACATTGTTGGCATGGAGTGGTAACAGAGGGGTGACCTCTGCTTCTTCCTTGGCGAGGGGTGGTCTATCTTCCACAAGTCATGATGTACCAAAGAAGCCTACTAGGGGAAGGGAAGACGTTTGGATGGGTAAGAGGATGAGGATTTCCTAGTTGAGTTAACATAAATTTTGAGTGGTGATGAAGAGGAATTCAAAGAGGGGGATGAATTTTTCATTAGGGAAATTGGAAATAGGCAAGAGAGGAGAGGCAATTGGGATGTGAAGCTTTCAAAAAGGATGAAGGGATGACATGCATGAATATAGGAGAGAGTAATAGAAAGGTTGAGTAGAAGGCTAGAGAGGGAGAGATATTGAAGGCAAAGAATGGCTAGAAGGCCAAGTCCTTCAGGTCAAGATGCCTTCGATGAGAAGTTGAATCACCAAGTTTATGACACAAATTGCAACCTGCACCTAATGATATGCTCTAGATAAAAGGGATATTGTTGATCTTAAATAACTTTGCATGGTCATGGTAATTAAAGCACATGAGAGTATTGGAATACATAATATTTATGAGACTGAGGGAGTATAGTCCAATTTGGGCCCTCCCCACCTGCTTTGACATGGTGAAATATCACACTTTCAAGAGTTGCAACATGAATGTCGCTCGTCTAGTGACTAACCTGCACATCACCTTGTCAATTCACTTCAACATGAAATTTTTCCTTCAACTTTACTTTTTGTATCAGGCCAGTATAACCTCACACATAACCATGTCATAGTTGATGGTGAAGACTTTGTATCATAATGCTAATATGATGGATGTCATTCATTGTCAAAACACACCTAATCACTTCCCCGAGGAAGCAGCCATGACCATGGAAACCTTGTGCAACAAGAGAATTAATGGAATGTAGCATTGTTACACATTATTTTGTCACCATGACATTTGACTGTATATATAGGTTCATCACTACCTATATTGTGCTCCCTTAGAGGTGAAAAACCATAATGTTCCTAAACAAAGTCTTGGAATTGGAGAAAAGCTCATTCAAACCCTAAAAAGTCTAACTCCGCACTTTTCCTAGCTTTTTCCTGCGGATCCACAGGTATTTGTTCTATAGCATGTGGCACATCCCGCACGTTCTGCTTATAAAACCTTCAAACCCTTGTAAACAATCATATAAAGGAAAAATTAAGTTCTAGAAGCCCAACTGGATGAATATTCTCCCAACTGGAAGCTTCTAGAGGCGCAATCAGTTCGATCTTTATCCCTCCACTCATGGAGCTCTATCTCTTCACTCATGGAGTTTATTCCTTGGTATATGGCACTCAAATCCCTTCATGAGAGGAATCCATCCCCCTCTTCATGGAACTGAAACTACCTCTATTTCCCTATAAATTGAGCTCATGTTTCAGTCTCAAGGGTAGATTGTACCTAGCTTGTATAAGGTAATTGCTGAAGAAATTCCAAGAGAGCATACTCTCTATACTAGCCATTTTTGGTATGAGAAGGATCACACACTCATGTCCATAACTTCATTCTAGTTCAGAGATAGGAAGGCTTTTCAATCTGAAGGAGGAACGATTGTTCAGGACGCCAGGAGGAACTTGTGCAACATAAAGGCGAAAGGTTGTAAAGTTACTCTTTTCATATAGGATAATACATATGGATCTCCTTTTCTCATTGAGTTGTTCTTATGTCTATTTGAATAATTCATACTTGGATTCCTTGATCACTAAGTTAGATTAGTTGTTCTCAATTATTATGTGTTGCAGGTGTTTTTAATTATTTTGTCTGTCTTTGATTGCAGGTTCTAGATACTGAAGAAGCCTCTTTGGAGTGACTGGATAAAAGGCTGCACCGAAAGTTGGATATCAAGGTAGGGGCATGTCCTTTTTATTTATTTATAATAATTCTAAATTGAAAATGATCTAGAGAAAATTATTTACAAATGGATGTTTGTTTCTAGCTATCCATAGGATACTAGGGAGATCGCTCTTGTCCGCAAGAGGAATTTATCCGCATAACAAGTACAATCTCCATCGCAACTCCAAGTAGAGTGAAACATTTTAAAATCATGCATAGTGTGCCAGAATAATGGTAATGTGAGATATGATTTGTGGGGTAATCACAATAAAATATTGTAATGAAAAAATGGTTAAAGAGAAATTAATAACAATTAAATATAACAAATATATTATTATTTTTCTTAGATTGACCTAGCTAACATAGTAATAGCTAACATAATAATGGTCAATTAAATCACCCTAATAAAAAAATAACAAATATATATATATATATATATATATATATATAAATATATATATATATATATTTCTAAATAAGACTAATTTTAATAAGAAAAAACATATAGTAATAACTTCGAGCTTGCAAGCAACTGTCAGTGCTGTGGAGCCGGAAGTGATAGACTATCATCCTTGTTCCAAAATAGCATCCATGGAATGAGCAAAAAGATAACAAGGATAGCAGAAAATAGAGAGCTAGACAAAGGTATCTACCTAGAATTGGTAGACACTGCCAAACAACATTTTTTCCCTTTTTTATTACTAACTTTGACCCAGCCATTGGTACTTGGTTGGGCAAGAACCAATTGTAGAATATTCTGCGCTGAAGGAGGATTTTCCTTATCTAAATCAGAGGAAGAAGACACATGAATGTGTTTCTGAGAGATCGGAGGGGCAGAGGGATCCTCAAGGCTGGCTGAGGGTGTGTCCTTCGGAGTCTCAACATTCTCCCCATCTGCTTCAATTTCCTCCTCATCCGAGCTGGAGGAATCAGTGTCATCCATGAGGGGGGGGGGGATCACATGGTTTCCAGCTCTTGGATTTGGGTTTGCGATTGAGATTCTTATTTTTATCGAGGAACTTGGCACATGTGTTCTAGAGATGCATCGTCTGATGACAATGGCAACATCGGAAGGCAATATTCTCATAGTCCAAGGTTTGTGTCCAATGGAAGTCCCCAATTTTGAGGTTGATCTGATTCGACAGCCCTTTGCTAATGTCTATTTCCACATATATTCTGTTGAAGGTGTAGATTCCTTTCTCCCTCCTTGAGGTATCTGTAGTGAGGAAGCAGCCTAAGGTATCCCCAATCCCTAGGAAAACAGAGAAGTTCCATAGATGCGCCGGAAGGTTCGGGAGCCTAACCCAAATTGGAAGCTTGGTGATGATAGTTGTAGAGGGGTTGAAGTCTAGAAACCAGGGGGTGAGGAAAAGCCCAGCCTATCCCCATAACCAAGGGCCTCTCATTAAGGCTTTCTGATAGACTTCATTGAAGGAAAAAGCCACAATGAAGAAGCCTTTCAAGAATAAGAAGACCTTGTTGTTATTGGTCCAGTTGGAGTGGATCCATTGGTATATATCTACTATTCAAGGCCATAGTCCATTAAATATTCAAATGATAGTGGTTTATGCAAATGTCTAGTATTGATCGTCAAGCACTGGATGAGAGATTTCGATAGAAGGAATTTCATTCATTTTATCCACCAAAAATGGCTTGGGAGTCTCATTTGGTTGAGCATATTTTGTAGAAGGATGTGCATGGAATGCATATTTGTAAGAGAATGCAGGAGAAAAGGAGATCTGCCCCAATGCCCCTCATCTTAGACGTAGGGTAAACGCAATATAAGCATCTCTTTGAATGCAGTAAAAGGAGAGGGGAAGAGGGTCCTCTAGATGTTTACCTTTATACAACAATCTCTGGAGAGAGGAGGGAATGCCTAGCTGAATTTAAAGGCCACGTGAAAGATCCTACACTAGATCTATTGCATGCACCCATTGCAACATTTTTCTGCCTAAGAGGAGTGAGATCTGGATCTGAAATGTAGAGGGAAAGTGATCTGGAATTCCCTGCTTACCCAATCTGGATTGTATCTGAAATGTGCCTAAGCTTTGTATATCCAGATTCGTCAGTATTTGGGCTCTGACCAAGGCTAGATGAAGAGAGCAGTCACGGTCGATGTATTCTTCCGGCTTCAGTACCCCTGCAGACTAATCTGGCAGGTCTGAGAAGCAGATCTGCTACTTGGTTGTGGCAGAGGTAAATTTTGTGGGGTCACTAGTGATCCAGGTGGATATTGGTGGCCACCCGCCTATTCCACTTGGGCCCCCACCATTTTCTCTTTCAGTTTTTCAGTTTCGGCATAACTTACTATTTTTAGCAGTTTTTTGGGTCCTAAACTTCTAGAGCCGTTTTGAGGCCCTAAACGACATTTTTTGGGCATCGCGCCTCCATCGAAAATCATTTCGTTTTGGAATGATATTCATGGAAAAAGTTGCATTCCTCGAATAGAGCTTTCTAATGATGTATCATTTGCATCAAACGAAGATAGTATGCCAAAGTTACGTCCCTGGGAAGTTGGAACACCAATTTACCCAAACGGGGCCCATAGTTTTGGCGCTTCATCTCCTAGGGTTAGGTTTTTGGATGTTTAGGGTTCTCCATTGTTTCTCAATAATAAATAGGCCCTCAATCCTCATTGTAACTCAGTTCAGAGGCCTGTAGCAGCCACATCTCTTCTCAGAGATAGCTACCAGCGCCCTAGCTAGTTTTATTTCCATTTTGTCTGTAAGCAAATTTCAGTTCTTTGATATTAATGAAATGAAGTGTTATTTCCACTGCATCTCTATATTTATGGATATAATTTTATTCTGTTGCGTTCCTACATAAATCCGGATCAGTGGTATCAAATCGGTCTGCTTTTTCTCGATCCTTCTTTGCATATCCCCAACGAGGTCGGGGTATAAGGAGCTAGGGCTTGATCTGGTGGAACCTTTGCAAGATCAGCCTCGCAAACCTCGACGAATGCCCATGGGAGACGAAAAGAAGGATGAGGGAGTAGGAGATCCTATCAAAATATTGCTCGAGGAGGCCCTCGAAAAACAAAGGAACGCGATGATGGATAACTTTGCTTAGATCCTTCAACGGCTGCCCACCGGCGGCGCATCTGCATCCAACATCCACTCTGGAGGTGCGACTCCTTTTAAGGTACAAGTAAATTTTGACATTCCCATATTTGAGGGTCAAGTAGACACAGATGCCGTAGATAGATGGTTGAATCTATTAGAATGATATTTCTCTGTTCACGACTTTTCAGACCGGGAGAAGATTATTTTTGCACTCCTCAAAGCTACCCCCCATGTTAAGGACTGGTGGGAAACCTACTGTGAGAACAAGGACTAGAAAGAACCCTCTCTGTTTTCAACCATACCAACTTGGAATTCTTTTCGAGACGCCATCAAGGAACAGTACTATCCTGTGGGGAGCTATCAGGACAAGTACATACAATGGACCACGCTGCGACAACAAACGGATCAAGATGTGCATGAGCTGACGAATCTGTCCCATACCCTGCAAACAAAGTTGGGTATCAAAGATTCAGAGAAACATTCGGTGCTAAAGTATAGCAGCTATCTGCACAGATACATTCAAGAGGAAATGGAGTTCCTCGACATCTCCTTTCTTGGTACGGCATACCGGTATGCTGCCAAGATTGAGCAGAAATTCAAACAGAAGAAGCGAGATTTTGGATCTGCGAATCAAAAGAAAGGGAAAGGTGCTTCCAAACCGCAGAAAAAAGGACAGAGCCAAGGCATGGCATCTAAAGACAACCCATCAAAGCCACAAGAAAATAACAACACCGCAAAGCCAAAGAAGGACACGGGAAAGTGGTGTGAGTTCCATAAGAGCTCCACTCACAACACAAGTGAGTTTTGGGCCAAGCAGTCGCTAGTGGCCGAGATGAGGGCTTCTGAGTCAGATGCATGCTCCGACTCCGAATCAGAACCTCAAAAGGGGAATGAAAAAGGGAAACAGATTATTGATGCGGAGCCCAATGCCACTGTTGCCACTACAAAGATCCAGAAGGAGGAACCGGAAGATCCAGAGGAGGAGGAACGTCTCTTCCACTCCCAGATGTGTGTAAAGGGTGCCCCTCTACAGTTCATTGTCGACAATGGGAGCCAAAATAACCTCATTTCAGTAGACACCGTGAAGTGGTTGGGCTTGCCGACCACAGCTCACCCACATCCATACGCCATCGAGTGGCTTCACCAAGGACGAGATCCCCGCGTCAGCCAGCAGTGCCGCCTTCCCTATAGCATCAAGCCCTTCACGGATGAGGTATTATTTGACGTTGCTCCTATTGATGTTTCTGATGTATTATTAGGAAAACCATACTTGTGGAAGTGTCATGCTGTGTATGAGTCTCGACCTCATGCTGTTATTGTTACTTTGGGAAATAAGTTGTACAGGATACAGTACCACCTCTGTGACTATATCTTTGAATTCTGCTGCCAAATTTTTTCGATGGCTCATTTCCCAAACCAGGAAATTCATTTTCCTGATGATCCGCCCCCAGGGCAAGAAGAAGACTGTGGCCACGACCTCCAGACAAGGCTCCTCCGCATGACAACAACAAATGGATAAGGTTGTGGAGGAGTACGGGGACATCTTCACCTCACCCACAGGGGTTCCTCTGCACTGTCAGGTCAAGCACCTGATTGATCTAACCCTAGGTGCGCCGCTACCCAATGGACCGATCTATTGGCGTTATGTGATGGAGAATGATGAAATCAAGAGGCAGATTCAGGAGCTGTTGCTGAAAGGTCACATCAGACCAAGTTCATCGCCCTGTGGGAGCCCGATCGTGTTGGCACAGAAGAAGGATGGGACGTGGAGACTCTGCATTGAATATCGGGCACTGAACAAGATCACTGTCTGGAATAGGTACCCAATCCCACGGATTGATGACTTTCTGGACCAACTCAAAGGTGCAAAATATTTCAGCAAGATCGACCTGAAGTCTGGGTATCACCAGGTACCAATTGAACCCTCTGATGTGTGGAAGATTTCCTTCAAAGCCAAGAAAGGCCTTTTTGAATGGCTGGTCATGCCTTTCGGGTTGACGAATGCTCCCGCAACCTTCATGAGGATGATGGATGACATCTTGCGGCCATTCACCAACTCATTTGTAGTGGTGTATTTGGATGACATTCTGATCTTCAGCAAGACTTGGGAAGAGCACCTTCACCACATCCGACAAGTCCTCCAAACACTGTGGCAACACAAGTTGTGTGCCAATTTGGAGAAGTGCATGTTTGGCATGACCCAGGTTCAATATCTGGGATACATTATTGATGAAAGGGGGGTGCATGTGGATCCAGCCAAGATCCAAGTCATTCAGGATTGGCCAGCCCCGACCACTATAACAGAGCTTCGCAGCTTTCTGGGTCTTGCTAATTTCTCCCATAGATTCGTGTTGGGATTCTCTCATATCACTTGGCCCTTGAGTCAAGTCACCAAGGAGAGTGAGAAAAAAATTATTTTAGTCGGAACCTCAACTGACATTCACGAGGGTGAAAAATACCTTCTCTGTTCTACCCGGTGCTCACGACTACTAAATTACCCAACGGCTTCATTTGAGATGAGGCAGAGATGCTGACTATGCTATTGGGGAAGTTCTTGCTCACAGGGACATCCAGTGGCATATCACAGTGAGACATTGTCGGAGACAATTCGCAAGTATCCCACCTATGACAAAGGAATGTATTCCATTGTGCAAGCCTGTCGACAATGGAAGCATTACATTTTGGGAAATGAAACAATCATCCACACAAACCACCGGCCCCTGCAGTTCATACAGACACAAGGGAAGTTGTAGAATGATCACCATCAGAAGTGGTCCACATATCTGCAACAGTTTCATTTGAACATTAATTACAAGAAGGGTAGCACCAATGTTGCCGAGAGCGCACCGGCCCGATCACCGATCTTGGTGCTCACTGCAGGTGCTCATTTCATTTTAGTACGAGACATTTGATTAGGTCTTCTCTATGAGAGTGACCGGAGGTGGCCACACTTACAAGGCACTCTTGGGGGAGTAAGTTCCAGTTTTCATCTCAGGAATCGCACACTGTCACTGGGGACACCTTTGTGTTCCTTCAAGTGAGCATGCCAAGATGATATGGGAAGCACACTACAGTCGAGTCGTTGGGCATTTCTGGGTCGAGAAAATAGTAGCAATTCTACAAAAGTATTTCTATTGGCCGAACCTTTGAAAGAATGTCGAGAAGCACATCAGATCCCGCACTACTTGTGCCATTGCCAAACCGACCATCAAGAAGCAAGGCCTATATACTCCACTACCTACCCCTAGTCGACCGTGGGAATCCATATCCATGGATTACATGTCGGGCCTGCCTTCTACTAAGAATCGAAATGATTATGTTTTCGTGGTCGTTGACAGATTCTCGAAGATGGCCATCATGGCGGCCTGTAAGAAGAATATCAGAGCAGAAGCCACTACTAAACTCTTCTTTGAACGGGTGTGGGTGCACTTTGGGATCCCACAGTCTATCATATCAGATCGAGATAGCAGGTTCCTCAGCACATTTTGGTCTAGCCTCTGGTCAATGTTGGACACAAAGCTCACCAAGTCCACAGCTTTCCATCCCCAAACAGATGGCCAGACAGAGGTCATCAATAGAATGATTGTACACATTCTGCGCATGGTCAATTCAAAGCATCCACGCACATGGGACGAGAGCCTCCCTTATGTACAACATAGTTATAACTGGGCTCTCCACAGTTCAATTGGCCATTTCCCCTTTCAGGTGGGCTTGGGATTCCAGCCACTATGTCCCATTGACATAGCCATGCCATTTGCAGCTGCTCAGGCCGATTCAGCTCATGTCCATTCTGAAGTTGACAAAGCAAGTAGCTTCATCGAGCCCATTCAACAAATATGCCAATAGGTTCATGATATATTGGACAGAGCCAATGCGAAGTACAAGCAGCGCCATGATCAACACCGGGTGCCACACAACTTCTAGGTGGGCGACAAAGTATGGCTACATTTGCAGAAGGAGCGCCTCACTGGACCCCACCGCAAGCTTCGCCCGCTCCGATACGGGCCGTACACCATCACCAAGGCTGTAGGGAACAATGCATTTGAGCTCAGTATTCCACCATTCCTTGGTCTGCACCTAGTCTTCAATGTGGATCGCCTTCGTCCTTACTTCCCACCTCTACTGGACACCTCAGACATTGCAGAACAACTCACACCAACAGAGTTAAACCCAGACTGCATGGAACAGGCCACCAAAGATTGTATCATGGACATGAAAATCAAGAACACTCGCCAACGGAAGATCCAACTGTATCGGGTTGTCAAAGCTGGCCAACTCCTGCACCAAGGAAAGTGGTTCACCAGGGACCAAGTTCAGCAGAAATTTCCTCATCTCATGGAGGAACTTAACGCAATGGGGACCATTGCTTCCTAATGGGGGAGGAATGATCCAGGTGGATATTGGTGGCCACCCACCTATTCCACTTGGGCCCCCACCATTGTCTCTTTCAGTTTTTCAGTTTCGGCATAACTTACTATTTTTAGCAGTTTTTCGGGTCCTGAACTTCTGGAGCTGTTTTGAGGCCCTAAACGACGTTTTTTGGGCATCGCGCATCCAGCAAATATCATTACGCTTCAAAATGATATTCATGGTGAAATTTTTAGTCCTCAGATAGATATTTCTAATGATGTATCATGTGCATCAAACGGAGATAGTATGCCAAAGTTACGCCCCTGGGAAGTTGAAACACCAATTTACCCAAACGGGGCCCATAGTTTTGGCGCTTCATCTCCTAGGGTTAGGTTTGGATGTTTAGGGTTCTCCATTGTTTCTCAATAATAAATAGGCCCTCAAGCCTCATTGTAACTCAGTTCAGAGGCCTGTAGCTGCCACATCTCTTCTCAGAGATAACTACCAGTGCCCTAGCTAGTTTTATTTCCATTCTGTCTGTAAGCAAATTTCATTTCTTTGATATTAATGAAATGAAGTGTTATTTCCTCTGCATCTCTATATTTATGGTTATATGTTTATTCTGTTGTGTTCCTGCATAAATCCGGATCAACCAGAGTGGATCTCATTTTCCTTGTGGGCATGTTTTTCTGATAGTATAAAAGTGCCCCTTGTACAAATCTTATTTGCCTCTTTTCTGTGGAGGAGGGTAGAAACTAGAGCGGTCTCTGTCGCGGCTAAAGCACCAGTGATCTCCACTATTTCCTTGCCCTTATCATCGTCGGTGGCTACTCGGAGAGGAGGAGTAAGGCACCAGAACAGGGCCTCATCTGAGATGCCAAGAGGAGCTGGAGCAGTTGCAAACACTGAAACTCTTGTAGCAACAGTGATGGCGGCGGCGGTAGAGTCGTCTGAAGCAGTCGTAGGAAATGTAGCCGCACGGTCGGCATCAACAGCTTTGCAGAGGAAAACCCTAGCAGAGGCCATTGTGTTTTTTTCTTAAAAGGATCATAAAGATAACAAATATATTATTATTATCCCATAAAAGTTAATAAAATTAAAAAAAACAATATT
Organism: Pinus albicaulis; assembly: GCA_034641835.2. NCBI lineage: Eukaryota > Viridiplantae > Streptophyta > Pinopsida > Pinales > Pinaceae > Pinus > Pinus albicaulis. The sequence continues at coordinate 1,688,928,884 of CM076584.1, forward strand.
ACAAAATATTTCGTCGTTTCAAAATGTTACAAAACTTTACAAAATGTTTATTCTGCCATCGCTATTCCATCATTATTCTGGACAACCTCACACAACCCAACTCGAGCCGACTTGACATGCCCGAACAGGTTTCCCTAAGCACCCTCACACGACCCAACCTGACCCAACCCACCCGAATGTGTTTCCCTGGGTGCTCATGTGGAATAATGGCTTCAATTCTCTCAATCTCATGGATGACTAGCTTAGGAATAACCTATTCATGGAAAGTAAAAGAATCTCTTGCTTGCATGTGGGCCTCAACTAACTAGAGGTTGAAGCTAAATTGTTGGCATGTAGTGGTAACAGAGGGGTGACCTCTGCTTCTTACTCGACAAGGGGTGGTATGTCTTCCACAAGTCATGATGTATCAAAGAAGCCTACTAGGGGAAGGGAAGGTGTTTGGATGGGTAAGAGGATGAGGATTTCCTAGTTGATTTAACATAAATTTTGAGGGGCGATGAGGAGGAAGTAAAAGAGGGGGATGAATTTGGCATTATGGAAATTGGAAATAGGCAAGAGATAGAGGAGAGGCAATTGGGATGTGAAGCTTGCAAAAAGGATGAAGGGATGACATGCATGAATATAGGAGAGGGTAGTAGAAAGGTTGAGCATAAGGCTAGAGAGGGAGAGCTATTGAAGGCAGAGAATGGCTATAAGTCCAAGTCCTTAATGATCTGAAAATGGAATGTACTTGAAAAGGGTGCAAGGTATCCATTTTCATTTATGTAAATGAGTGCAAATACTCCAAATTTTAAATATGAAAATGTGAGAACTTCTTATTTCTAATACAGAGATAAACTGTAGGGGAATTTATCGAATATTTCACCTTTCAAAGAAAGGATGAATCCAGAAGCTACCTGGCCCTCTTACAGACTCTGCCTAAAGAAATAATAGAAGTAAACACACAGACTTAATTAAAATGACCTTACTCAAACTTGATATTATGCAGAATTTTTGCTTGAAGGAGGTGTATGTCTTTTCTTATGTTTATGTGTTTTAAGTTTATTTTTTTTTTCTGAAACTTAACATGTATATCAGCAACATAATTCAGCCATAGAATAAAAAAACACAACAGCAATATAATATAGGAGTTCACCCCAAAAATTGGGCTACATCTCCTTTGAGCTTCGTCAACATGACTAGACTCTTTGGGATTAAGATAATTAAATTATTTTACAAGCTCCACACTTAACCACAATGAATAAAAAATGATTCAAAGGGCTGAGAATACAATTTTAAATCCCTTTAATGGCTGTCCAATTCCTGCAAACAGCTTTAGGCTTCCATGGACACACATCCTTCTGTCGGTCATTAAGCTTCTTTGAGCTTCTAAATGGAAAACAATCCCTCAGATTTCTGTTTCTGCTCCTGAAACCACTACTTCTGCATCCAATAATGATCATACATCAAATACCAATTGACAAATTGCTTAGATTAAGCACAACATCCCCAAAAATGGCTCTCCTCCACAGTTTTCCCAAGGCTTCCCACGACTTCACATCAACTTCTTCGATGCTTAAACCTCTGAAGATGACCTCTGTTAGATTTCAGACCTACTACATTGGCTTTGGAATGCTCAAATTACCCAAATTAGACTCATGGTTCACCTCAAATGGTTAACCACATCTCAGCACAACATCAACCCCAAAATGGCCCTAGTGGCTCAAAAAGTTTCTTCGAAGTTAAAAAAGCTAACGATCAGCTCTAGTGGCTCTGAAACTTATACCATTGGCTTCAGAATGCTGAGAATATATGAAATCAAAAAAAAAAATTCTCAGAAAGGATCTCCCATGTGAAATATATGGCCCAAATAGTCTTTTGCCCAATGTTAGGCAAAAATCCCACAAAAAGTGCGCCAACTTTAGTTAACTGCAGTTAACTCCACCAATTAAGGGGCAGCGCCAAATTTGGGCAGACTTCGCCATTTTAGCCGCACAGTTAGGATCCAGCATTAAATTTATGTTATCCTGGCCACATGCGGAAGTCGTAACTGTCGAGGGGGGTGGACGGTTAACACAACCGTCGCATTTAACTTCACCACAGTTTCCGCCAGTCATGTGGTCTCTCCGCAACAATAAATGTAACGGTTAGAATTCCCGTAGGTTGTGGAGGGCCTTAAGGCTATGGTTTCAGCTGCTGCGCTCAAGTGAATGGAGGGGGGGGGTTAGCCCTAAGCCCATTAAAACTCCGCTCCACCACGTTACAAAGCCACGTGAGTTAAAAAACATTACCACATGTAACCTTTGAACATTACGTTACATGCCATTTACCATATGACTTAAACTTAACCTTTACATTTCAAATTTAAATTTTGCCATTTGGGTTTTATTATAATTCAAATTTTAAAATAAATGTGTGGTATAAATTTTTTTAATAAGGTTTTAAAATTAATAAAAAATATATATAGAATAATATAATATATGATTAATTAAAACCATATAAAACATTAATAAATAGATAATTTAATTTATTAATTAAAAATAAAAAATAAAAAATAAAAAAATTTCCAACACATAATTTTATAAATTCCCTTTCAACATGGGAGGTTATTGGGCGATTTCAAAATGCAACAACTTCTTCATACGGTAACGGATTTGAGTGTCGTTCACGGCGCCGGGATCGTATCATCAAGGCCTATCTGGTTGCTTAGGTTCCAACCAATTTTGAGCAAATAAAATTTTGAGCTTTTTCCCAAGCTTAGTCTTGAGCTCCTGATCACACCTCCCAAATGAGAGGCTTTTGGTCCCCAAAAGCTTACTGAAATGCTGAACTGATCTGTAGTACAGAAAATGAGAGAATGAACATCCTCTTCTCTTCAGCCCTTCAAAAAATTTCTTTGCATGGCAAATGAAATTGAACCCAAATGGAAATAAATTGACATTTCCCTTCCTAAATGCGCTTGTTCTCCTGTCCACAACTGTCTTTCTTGCACTCACACAGAAATTTTATGGCTAGAAATTTACAGAATGAAACTGTACAATGTTGCCTTGATTAATGATCTAAGGCGGTTCAAAACAAACAAGATATTATAGCATAAAATACATGCATACATCTGAAATTTGCATATGTACAAAAGGAGTACATCTTACTGTGTCAAGAAGTCCATCCACTTCTCACCAAGCCACTTCCATGGTGATTTTTGCTGCTGCAACTTTTCCTAATGTAAAACTTCCATTTCCACATCAATAATGGAATCTGTGGATTCACCTTCGCCAAGCTTCTTATCCTCTTGCTGCATGTGTGTGGGACGACGAGTTAGATGAAAAGTCCAACAATGAGAGACAACATGTCCCTTATTTTGGAAAAAAGTGCAAATATTATGCACCTTCTTTGAAGGTAGTCTTTGCTTCATCTGCTTCCTATGTGCTTTCTTCCTCATCCAGCATCTCGAAACATGATGGTTAAATCAACCACAATATGTACAAGATTTCTTTCTTCCATTAAAACATGTAAAATTATCATGCCTTGCATAAACACAATCAAATTGATCATGAGAATATTTATACCTCTTATGCTACTCTGCATGTTCATCCTTTTTTCCTCCATGAGGAGATGAACTAGTAGAGGCTCCAACTTTCATTTGCAGACTAACATCATCGTTCTTGTCTTGAAAACTGCCTAAAATTGCATGCTTCCCATAAGCTACATGTCTATTATCTTCTCGCTGCAACAAAGGCTTAAAGGAATGGCATTCATCTTTGAAACAAATTTGACATATTTTCTTCATGGAACTTGAAACAAAAGTTCTCTTTTCATTAGCCTCACATGCCTTCATGGCTTTGGAGTCTTTTCCATTATATTGCACATAACCAAGACCAAGATTCTTGGGTCGTTCCTCAACAGAAAGGGGTTCAACCATGCCTTGTGCATGCTTTCCTAATCCTTTGCCTTCATAACCCATTTTAAACAATAACTTAGATCCTACTCCTCTTGTATGCTTTTCGAAAGAACCAAAACATCTTTCTAAAGAGGAAACTCAAGACACATTAGAATGGATTACCTCTTCCTCACACATGTTCTTGGTCAAAGCCTCTTAGGCCTGATGAAGCTGTAACTCCATATTATGCAATATTTTAAGAATTTCTTCTTTCTCCTGCTTCATGGCCAACAATTTTCCATGAAGCTCCGTGCTTTATCCTCTATCCTCAAACAGGATCTGCACCATATCCTTCAATATAATGAATTCACGCTTCATATCTTCATCGAAGAACCTTGTGAAGGAGGAAACTTCACTTGAAGAAGTTGTCATTATGATGGCGATGAAAAAACTAACTTCAACAATTTTCTTAAAGCTTTTCAAAGCAAAGGAAAAAGCTTTTTCACCCAAATTTCTTTACAACCATTATATATTCAAGCAACCAACAACACACAAATCAAGTGAGAATGTTGTTCAAGCAGCCAACAACAAACCAACTCAAGTGAAAATCTTGGAGTGGTTTTGAGGTCCTTTTTGGGTAAGGAAGATATCTTCTATTCCTTTTTTTCTTCTCCAAGACTTAACTAATCAGTAGCTATCCCTAAACTTCGGCAAACTCAAACAACATGCAAATTGCAAACTAGTAAAGCAGTCAATATTTTACACTGCTTTCAACACCTTTCAAACTATACAATCAAGATATTGTCATGTCAATCAAGCAACCAAGTGCTCTGATACCAACCTTATCTAAAAATGGAATGTACTTGAAAAGGGTGCAAGGTATCCATTGTCATTTATGTAAATGAGTGCAAATACTCCAAATTTTAAATCTGAAAATGTGAGAACTTCTTATTTCTAATACAGAGATAGAATTTAGGGGAATTTACCAGATATGTCACCTTTCAAAGAAAGGATGAATCCAGAAGCTACATGGCCCTCTTACAGACTCTGTCTAAAGAAATAATAGAAGTAAACACTCAGACTTAATTAAAATGACCTTACTCAAACTTGATATTATGCGGAATTTTTGCTTGAAAGAGGTGTATGTCTTTTCTTTTGTTTATGTGTTTTAAGTTTATTTGTTTTTGCTGAAACTTAACATGTATATCAGCAACATAATTCAGCCATAGAATAACAAAACACAACAACAATATAATATAGGATTTCACCCCAAAAATTGGGCTACATCTCCTTTGAGCTTCGTCAACATGACTAGACTCTTTGGGATTACGATAATTAAATTCTTTTACAAGCTCCACACTTAACCATAATGAATATAAAATGATTCAAAGAGTTGAGAATACCATTTTAAATCCATTTAATGGCTGTCCAATTCCTGCAAACATCTTTAGGCTTCCATGGACACACATCCTTTTGTCGGTGCACTAAGCTTCTCTGAGCTTCTAAATGGCACAAGCTCCCTCATATTTCTATTTCTGCTCCTGAAACCACTACTGCTACATCCAAAAATTATTAAACATCAAATACCAACTGATAAATTTCTTACATTAAGCACAACATCCCCAAAAATGGCTGTCCTCCACGGTTTGCCCAAGGTTGCCCACGACTTCACATCAACTTCTTCGATGCTTAAACCTCTGAATATGACCTTTGTTAGATTTCAAACCTGCTCCATTGGCTCTGGAATGCTCAAATTACACAAAGTAGACTCTTGGTTCACCTCAAATGGTTAACCACAACTGAGCACAACATTAACCCCAAAATGGCCCTAGTGGCTCAAAAGGCTTCTCTAAAGCTAAAAAAACTGAAGATCAGCTCCAATGGATCTAAATCCTATACCATTGGCTTTAGAATGCTGAGAAGATACGAAATCAAAAAAAAAAATTGCTCATAAAGGATCTCCCATGTGAAAGATATGGCCCAAATAGTCTTTTTCCCAATGTTAGGCAAAAATCCCACAAAAAGTGGGCCAAATTTAGTTAACTGCAATTAACCCCACCAATTAAGGGGCAGTGCCAAATTTGGGTGGACTCCGTCGTTTTAGCTGCGCGGTTAGGAGCCAACATTAAATTTGATGTTATCATGGCCACATGCGGAAGTCGTAACTGTCGGGGGGGGGGGGTGGACGGTTAACACAACTGTTGCATTTAACTTCAGCACAGTTTTCGCCGGTCATGTGGCCTCTCCGCAGCAATAAATGTAATGGTTAGAATTCTCGCCGGTTGAGGAGGGCCTTAAGGCCGTGGTTTCAGCTGCCACGGTCACGTGAATGGGGGGGCCTAGCCCTAAGCCCATTAAAACTCCGCTCCACCATGTTACAAAGCCACATGACTTAAAAAACATTACCACATGTAACCTATGAGCATTAAGTTACATGCCATTTACCATATGACTTAAACTTAACCTTTACATTTCGAATTTAAACTTTGCCATTTGGGTTTTAATATAATTCAAATTTTAAAATAAATGTGTGGTATAAATTTTTTTAATAAGGTTTTAAAATATATATATATCTATATATATATATATATATATATATATATATATATATATAGATAATAATATAATATATTATTAATTAAAACCATATAAAACATTAATAAATATATAATTTAATTTATTAATTAAACCTTAAAAATAAAAATAAATTCCAACACATAATTTTATAAATTCCCTTTCAACATTGGAGGTTATTGGGCGATTTCAAAATGCAATGACGTTTTCATACAGTAACGGATTTGAGTGTTGTTCACGGTGCCGGAATCGTATCGTCGAGGCCTATCCAGCCACTCAGGTTCCAACCAATTTTGAGAAAATAAATTTTTGAGCTTTTTCCCAAGCTCAGTCTTGAGGTCCTGATCACTTAAGGTCAAGAGGCATTCGCTAAGAAGCTAAATCACCAAGTTTACGACATAGATTGCAACCTACACCGAATGATATATATGTTCTAGCTAAAAGGGGTGTTGATCTTAAATAACTTTGCATGGTCATGGTAATTAAAGCACATGAGAGTATTGTAATGCATAATATTGATGAAGCTGAAGGAGATCACATTGTTTGGCACACTATGCTTGATTTAAGGGTGTTTCACTCTATTTGGAGTTGCGATGGAGATTTTTCTACGTGCCAATGCTCTTGTTTCACAAGGTTTCCATGGTGTTTGCATCCTTGGGGAAGTGATTAGGGGTGTTTTGACAATGAATGACATCCATCATATTAGCGTTATGATACAAAGTCTTCACCATCAACCATGACATGGTTATGTGTGAGGTTATACTGCCCTGGTACAAAAAGTATCGTTGAAGGAAAAATGTCATGTTGAAGTGAATTGCCAAGGTGACGCGTAGGTTAGTCACTAGGCGAGTGACATTCATGTTGAAACTCTTGAAAGTGTGGTCTGTCACCATGTCAAAGCTGGTGGGGAGGGCCCACATTGGGCTACGATTTTTGGGGTAATCACAATACAAATATTGTAATGAAAAAATGGTAAATATTCTTCAATACATAGGACATTATATTTTGAAAATTTTATAATAAACTTCTAATTTATTCTTTCATTAAATTTAAAGATTTAATTTTTTAAACTATATATATATATATATATTCATTTTTAAGATTAAACATGTTATAAGTTAAAGAGAAATTAATAACAATTAAATATAACAAATACATTATTGTTTTTGTTAGCTTGACCTAGCGAACATAGTAATATCTAGCATGATAATAATGGTTAATTAAATCACCCTAATAAAAGAATAACAAATATAATATTATAATCCTATAAAAATTAATAAAATAAAAATAACAATATTATAAAATATTGCCATTATTATATGTTAAAATAAAAAATTATATATTACATTCAAATAAATACAAACCACCAAACTCTTTTAATCTTTTTTTATTACACATCATCATAATCATGTAATGGTGGGAAGGTCTTATTAAATCTAACATGAGTCTAAAACCCATGACCATAAATGCAAAGTAAGAAATCATATATGAAATCTAAATCAAATATAAACAACTAAACTCTTCGCCTCTTCTAATGACATGAAATCTAAATCAAATATAAACAAGTAAACTCTTCCCCTCTTCTAATGAATTTTGATTAGGCATCATCATATAATTGGGTTTGGTGTTGTAATCACGGGATCAAATGAACCATTCTTTATAATATTTAGTTTTATATGGTAATGTTTACTCTATAATTATAAAAAATTAAAATTAAAATTTAATTAAGAGTATTTTATATAATTAATTAATTAATTATTAAAAAAAACAATTAAATTCTCACTAAAACATTTCTTTTCAAAAGCCCAAAATATCATGCCTCAAACTATAATACTTTAAATAAATTCATCATGCATATCTCAGAGTGCTAACTGTTAAGTCCAAACCCAAAAGCTGAAATTGACAATACAAGCAAAAGTACCCACACATTCCCTAGAGAATAAAATAAATAAATGATATTTGAATTCATATATGGGTTAACGATGGACAAAATGTTTACAGTTGTCGCTATTCCAACATTTGGTCTACACGTCGCAATACCGACAGTTGTCCCCAAACCGTCACAATACCGACACGTATATCCATGCCGCCGCAATACTGACGTCTATCTATAAATGTCGCAATAGCGACACTTGTCTCCCAACGTCGCAATACCGACCCTTGTCTCCGAAACGTCCTAATTCTGATGTTGTGTCATGAAACGTCGATATTTCAACGATGTTCATAAACATCACAATATCGATGATGTCCCTAAATGTTGCTATAGCAACGCTTGTTGGCGGGATTTAAAAAATTGAGAAAAATTGGGGAATTTTCCGACAATACGTCAAAGGTGTCAGAAAATTGACCAAATGTACTAGTGTGCTATTTGATAGGGTCAATGGTGTGGTTGGGTAACCGACCGCACCACACTTTCTTTTAATTTTAAAAAATCATAGTGCACAGTTCCGGTACCACCCCAGAACTGGTGTGAATACTATTAGCACCGGTCACGGTGCGACCTGTAAATTTACAGGCAGCACCGCGAACCGATGCGAGCCGAACAGCTCGAGCGCACAACACAAGTTTTTTTTTTTTTTAAGAAGGTGAATTTTAAGCTATTTTAAAAAAATAATCCGCTAAAAGGTTTAATTAAGGAAGAAACAAGGAAAATACATGTACATTTGGCCATTGAGGAGGCATATTGGCTATAGAATTTGCAAAACTAAAATTGCCCACCATTTTGCAAAATTAAAAATGGAGATGGTGGGCAATGGACAACAACAGTGCAGGCAATGGGAGCACCGATGGCAGGGCGCCTCACACAAGGTAAAGTTGCACCGGTGCTTGAGAGCTCTGGAGCACTGAAAATTAGAAAATGCAGATTTTTGGCCGTAATTTTTTCTCTTCATTTAACCCTATTCTAGTGTGTGGGTTTTATAGGCGTACCGGTGGAGTTTCTTAAAACCGAACCGATTTGTTTCAGTTTTGGCACAGGGATTTAGGACTCGCCGATGTGTAATCTTTGTAAAGCACCAGTGTGCTACAATAATAAGATGCACCAGGCGGGTTTTTACTGAGCACATGGTGTCCTAGTGTGCCAATGTTTTGTGCGCACTAGGTGTTGTGGTGACATTCACGGTCCGTCACCAATAATGATTTATAGTGACGGATAGCGATTGTCACCATTTCATATGAGCAATGGTGACGGACAACAGCCTCCGTCACCAAAAAACTGAACGTCACCAAAGGTGGCGTCGCCGAAAGTATGTGTTGTGGTGACATTCAAGGTCCGTCACGAATATTAATTACAATGACGGATAGTGACCATCACCATTTCATATGAACAACAACGATTTTTTGTGATGGACCTTTCATGGCCATCACTATTGGTGCATATATATGGCGACGTTCATTGACCGTCACCATAAACGCATTGGTGACATCAAAGTCCGTCACGAATAATGACTATAATGACAAACAGTGACCCTCACCATTTCATATAAACAACAACGATTTATGGTGACGTACCTTTAATGGTCGTCACTATTGATGCATATATATGGTGGCGTTCGTTGACCGTCACCATTTCATATTTTGGTGAGGGTCAAAAAGTCTCACCATAAACTCATTGGTGATGGTCAAAAGAGCATCCGTCACCAAAAAATGATCTTCGTCATTCCATATATATGAATATCAGGGCACGATGGAATCGAACCACCAACCTCCTGCTTGTAAAGCAGGTGCTCTTCCATTGAGCTAGCACCCTTTAAAGAATTAGACTTTAAACTAGCAATTTCCCCTAAAGTTGCAAAGATACA